>JANAVB010044814.1:2666499-2723651 GCA_029216955.1 Iris pallida
CGGATCCTTGTGTATTGATTAGGGATGGGGAGGAGTAGAAATAGTCATGTGAATAATTCCAAAGTAGTGTAGTCATGAATCAACTCTGTAGTATAGACATGAATCAACTCCAACTATTCACATGTCTATCTTGTACTCTGAATCACTAGTCACTGATAGTTCTCTACTTATAGTAGATATTTATATTATAGTTATCTCTTTTACTTCATGTACGTTCTTTCAGTTATTCATGTATCTTACTCTATTGTATGTTTATTATCTTCTGACATGATATAAACTGTGTGAGATGTATTGTGCTCGCTTCTGTCCTGACCGGACCTGTTGATAAATTTTACAGATAGCTTGGAGGTTAACTGCTAGCCTAGAATCCACAGTAGAGGTTGGAGTAGATGGCTAGATTTTTCTTATTTTATTTTCAGTTGTCTTGAGTTGTATTTATTTTATGCTTATTTGAGTTGGTGTTGATAACACCAAGATTTATTTCTCTCTGTTGTACTTCTCTTGTGAATTCATAGTTATCTTATCGTGCTACGTCTAATTTTGGTGATTGAGTTGTATCCTACTGTGATTGTCCTCCATACGGAGAGTTCATATTGTATTTAGTTTTAGTTGTGACCTAGAACAGTGTTTTACCGTCGACACTGCGACGTAGGCTGGACGTACCCACTTCTCGTGCCCTACACTGGGTGCGGGTCATGACACATTTTTAGTGGTGGTCCATGCAGGTCGAGATTCGCATTTGTGCGAAGTCGTGGTAGTACGACGATTAGTTGTACTGCTGCGCACCTGCGATTAGAGATAAGGAATAGGTGTTAGAATGAGAGGATACTCAATCACTGTTAGAATTTCTTGAGAGATTCCTGGGACGACCCTTGAGAATCTTATTTTAACTTCGATTTGAAATCTCTTTTTCCCTTGATTTGATTCACCCTTACTTCCTGTTATTGAATTTGATTTTTGATGGATTATTGTTGAATTTTGAATCTTGATATTAGTTGTTGAATTTGAGTTTGTATATATATATATATATATATATATATATATATATATACATCTTTTTGGAATTAAGGTATAACATGATAACATACTTGATAAGGACAGTGAGAAAGGTAAAAGTCTACTTTATTTATGGAGTTTAGAATTTATCGCAGTCATGTTTGCTAGCATGACAAGGACGTAGAGCCTGATTTAGATATACTTATCCTAGTTATGAAATCTAGATTTTCTCGCAGCCATACCGGGTGGCATGGTAAGAATTCTAGATAATATGGCTATAGGGTGTATACCTTCGTTATGGACTCTATTGTTTATTGCAGCTATGCTTACTGGCGTGGCGAAATTCTGACAACATAATTTCTGAAAGGCATGTATGGTATCAGATTTTATCTTAAATGGGTTCATTTCTTTTTAACAGTTGATGAAGAACAAATTTTATTATTATTTCTTTCTTGCCTTTATTTCTTGTATTACCATTTTAAAAAAAACTGTCCTGATTACATCAATCATCTATCTCGTATCTAATTTTGTCAGCTATACTTTGAAACCCTTGAATCTCCATATCTTTTCACCTTCGAAAGGTTGAGAAAGTAACGTAAATCATCTAACTCAGAAAAGACTTGATTTTTTATCTTGTGATAATCTTGCTAGGGGTATAATATGATGGACCTTGATATAGGCTTGGGATAGAGATGCGACTGAATTTGAGGATGAAATCAAGAGAGTTATATTATCAATTTAGGAACAACCATACTTAGAGAAATCTTTTGGGTATGAATAATTCATGGATGTATTTTATAACTGATTAGGATATTCGAGGTCAACTTAGTTTCGAGAACTTGGATAAATTTTGGTTATTGATTTTTGAGACGTTACACTTTAAGACTATGATGTTAAATTTAGGAATTTAGTAATAGAGAAGAGATTTTAACTATATGCAATGATGATACGAAGTTGAATAAGATATTGTAAGAAATGGCTAGAAACAGAAAGAACGCAAGAATTTTGAGTTATATAATATATATAGAGATTTTGTGAAAATTTTAAATTTCAAGAGAATAATATTGAAGGTGTACGTTGAAGGAAATATGAAGGTTGAATTTATAATGAAGGATAAGTTTTGTAAGGCCTAGTGGGTTTAGACTTAAATAATATAAGGAGAGTAAATTGAATAAGTTCAAGAATTACATAAAACTTGATTTAGAGGCTTCGGATCGAATTCAGGACTAGGTAGAAGAATTTAGATTTATGATGATTAAGTTGTCAGTTTTGATTCCTAGTAAGAAGGGTATGCTTCATGAATAATGTTTCGGAACTTAGAAATTTAGCCCATGGTGATCATGGCAAAGTCCAATCTTTATGACGGAAGGATATAATTTTGATGGTAGTCATACAAAGGTTGATTTTTATATTGGGACTTGTGAGATAAAAATATGATTGGGAAATGATAAATGTGATAGTATCAGAGAGAGATGATTAACTTGACTTTTCTATGAAATCTTTTCTCTTATTTTCCTTGTAAAAGGAGAAATTTGACTTATTCCATATCTTTAAATCACCCTTTAAAAGTTTTCAATATCATTGAATCCTGGCTCCCTTAATCACGACCAATCGACTTTGATCATCTTTTCTTATCATATTAATATCTTGGATCGTACTCAATTGAATTAAATTTAATTGTAACCTGAATCTCCATCCTTGTATGCTCGTGATCAGTCTTCGATGACCTTGTCCTCCATATTGTCCAAATCTTGATTACCCAGAATTGATCAACTTAGATCGTATCGAGACTAAATTTTCTTAATATATATTGTGATTGGATTTCAATGCTATTGACTTTCATTCTTTAAACTTTTGATTTTGATTTTTCTTTGAATAGTACCCCTTTATAGATAATTACTAGTTATCTTTATTTATTTTTGATAATTACCAGTTTTCATATAGGATGGTAGACTGCCTTACAACCTTGATGATTTGTTGTTTCTATAACTTTTCCAGTTTAGCATTCCAGATTGCTTGTATGTTTTGATACCCTATGACCGTTTTGGTTTACCATGACTAGTATACCTATATGAGACTTTCAACTGCCACCGTATGCCATGACCATGTATGCCATTCTTTTAAATTGTATGATTTAGGTAAGTTCTGAGACCATGATTGTTGGGGACGAGACTCTAGAAGAAGTATGATCATCTTAATTTCGAGGACGAAATTCTTCTAAGGAAGGTAGCCTTGTAACACCTACTTTTCTAAAATGAGGGTAATTTTGAACTTTTATAATTTTGATTAATCAATAATAAGATTTAACTCATGTTATGATTTTAGTGATTTTTAATTAATTTAAAACTATTTAAATATTGAAATGTGATTTTGATGGTTAACTAGTGTAACCCTAGAATTGCTAAGCCTAGAGACTAACCATGACCATGGGAGCCTAGTTATGTGATTAGAATGTCATATTACTACTTTTTAGCCTAAGGGTATTTTTGGTCATTTTGACAATTTTGTGAAATTGTAAATTGTATTAATTAAATATGTGCTAATTGTTTAGTTGAGACTTGACCTAGAATCTTAGCCGAATCTAGATTAGCCTTGAGCCTAGAATCTTGATTAGGATAACCTAGTAAATGACAAGATTAACAATATCTAGATATTTCTAAGTAGGATATTTATCCCTTAGAATATTTGTGAAAAAGAAAGCCTTCGGACTAATTGAACCAATAGGAAGACTTGAAATTAGGTGGACAAGCCCTAGCCACTCATCTACATCTAAAACCTAATCCTAACTCATCTAATGGCAGCCACTATTGGTAGGTTAGCCTCCCTTCCTTTTATTTCATTCCATCTTGCCTCTTTTCCTTCACAAAGTGTTCTTCCCCAAATTAGAGAGCTTTCCACTTTGATTTGATTTCCAAATCCTTACATCCCTCCACCAAAACTTTCATCCAACCTTCTCATACTACCAAGGGAGGGTGCTAGCAAAGATTTGGAGCAAAGTGCAAGGAGTGCCCTTTTTGGAAGATCTTCGTGTCGGAGCCGTGTCCTTGGGAGTATCATTGGGATTCTACTCCCAATAGGTAAAACCAATCCTCTAAATTGATTAGTTAGTTTTAAATCCATAGGATCCACCCCCATGTTTCTATGCATATTAGTTAGTTTTGAATCCATAGGATCCACCCCCATGTATGTACCCTATTTAGATTCAAATTTGAGGCCATTTGGAGCTCTCTTGAGAATTTTAGATATGTGTCTTGTGTCCTACTTGATAGATCCCAAATTAGGACATCCCATGTGTATGTATGTATGATAATAGTTTAAATAGATATTTAAATTCAGTTTTATAATGGTTAGAGAGTGGATTGATCTTAGTTAGAATGGTTAGAATGAGTTTCATTTGGATACCTATGTTGGTATCCAAGTATCTTGGCCTACATGTGTTTTTTTTTGTCCAAAACAACTCAAATTCGTCATAATATTCATCCACGTTTTTATTAACCAAAGCAACTTAGAAATGTCATAATTTTAGCTTAGAACTCCGATTTATCTTCCACTTTTTTTTAAAATAACGGTATCGAAGTTAGCTTTCCAAATATATATTTTAATATGCCAAAATCGTTCCGGAACTTTCTGTAAAACTATTTGAGTGTCAGTTGTCCGAAAGACAAACGTGTTTCGGTGTTTTCGCGATTTTGGGAGCTTCCGGACATGAAAATGCGATCCGTTTGAAGTTTCGGAAACCTAACACGAAGGGCTACGGCATACTTTAATCCTAGAATTTAGTGAAGGCCAAATTGGTACAGTATTAGTTTTAAGTATAAGAGTGACTATACGACATAGGCATTTTGTGTAACCTATGAGCCTATGTAGTATGGATGTTAAATGAATGTAGAGTATGTAATGCATGATATGTTAGATGAATAAAATGATATATATATGATATGTATCCTCTTTACATTAATATATATATATATGGTTGAATGCAAGCATGTAGGAATGCAATCAATATAATGTATATAAGCAATGCATAAATGCATGAATAAAAGAATGATATACAATGTATGCATGAAAGTATATAATGAATGCTAGCTATGAAAGCAAGGTATATATGTAATGATTGATATGAATGCATAATGTATACATAATGTAATACAATATATAATGATAGCATGTATGGTAATGTATAATATATGATGCAAGCATGTATATGCCCACTGTTTTCCCTTTTTCTTATATTTTTTCTTTCATTTCATTTCTATTTCAATTTTTCCCCCTTTTTTTCCTCTTCTATTTTTACATGTTGTATACAATATATATAATGTATAGATGCATGTAAGTATGTACTATACATGAATGACATGTATGTAATGAAAATAAGTATATGCATGCAACTTAATGATATGTGAATGGATATAATGCATGAACTAAAGTATGCATGTATATGGGATATGAATGAATGATATATATGTGTTAAGGTAATGTAATGTATGTATTCACATATATTTTGAGTTAAATATATGAGTTTGTATGCATATATTATATGTATGCATGTATGCATGAATGAATGTAATATAATGTAGAGTATGCATATATGAATATAATGTATGCAAGTATATAATGTATTCAAATATGTAAGTATGCATCTATGTATGTATGTATAGGTGCATGAATGAATGCAAGTATGCATATATGATATGTACGTAGGCATGTATGCAATGTATGTATGTATACATGATATGTATGTATGCATGTATGCAATGTAAGTATGTATGTATGCATTTCTATAAACTGAGTTAACCTATAACCGTTTACAAATATGCATTCATACACCCTTTGACACCATGTATCCCATGTCACATATGCCTACCTATCGTTAAATCTGAGAACATTAACACATATCCTTTCACACCCATGCCAAACACACACACACTCTCACTTACTCTTTTACCTCTCCTTCTCTCTCTCTCTCTCTCTCTCTTTCTCTATATATATATATATATATATATATATATATATATATATATATATATATATATATATATGTATATATATATGTATGTGCCTAAAAAAAAATATATAGCTTTCCTATATATATCTATGTATATGAATATGTGAATGTGAATAATATATATATACAATATATGACTAAGTTTGTGTGCCTTGTTAGCTTATGGTTTAGTTTTGTACTTGGTTTAGCAAGTGACTCAGGCTATGAGTTAGTAGCTATCTTGGATACTTGATTTGCATAGACTTAGTTTATTTAGACCTAGAATTGATTAACCTAGACTAGTTGACCGTTGTTGACCCAACCCTAGCTAGTTTGACCACAGTTGACTAGAGTTGACTTTAGTCTAGAATGACCTATAAATCATGTAGAATGTATTGTAATCTTCAGTCTTACCTTTATGGACATGTTGTGACTTGTGTTGCTCTAAATAGGAGTCAGATACCTTCGTTCGGACTCTATATTCTCACGGACATTCAGATTGCAGGCGAGTACATTCTCTGACCGTTTCATACTTGCTAGAACTTATATTCCTGCTCTAGATTACTTTACTTGATGCTGTCACGTTGATAACACGGGTTGGTACTATATGGATCTTTTTATGAGATGTTATCCCCCTCGGGAGCATCAGATACTTCATGTCATATGTGTTTCACTTACATCATGTATCTCCATGCTTTTACTATTCATATATACTCTTGTGATTCGTGTACTCTCATGTTCACAGAGCCCTCATGAATCAATTTCACGTGCTCTCGTTTATGAGGCAGTGAGATCATGAATCTTAACATAACTTGTCTAGATCCTTGTGTATTGATTGGGGATGGGGGAGTAGAAATAGTCATGTGAATATTTCCAAAGTAGTGTAGTCATGAATCAACTCTGTAGTATAACCATGAATCACCTCCAGCTGTTAACATGTCTGTCTTGTACTCTGAATCACTAGTCACTGATAGTTCTCTACTTATAGTAGATATTTCCATTACAGTTATCTCTTTTACTTCATGTACGTTCTTTCAATTATTCATGTATCTTACACTATTACATGTTTATTATCTTCTGACATGATATGAACTGCATGAGATGTATTGTGCTCGCTCTTGTCCTGACTGGACCTGTTGATAAATTTTACAGATAGCTTGGAGGTTACCTACTAGCCTAGAGGAGACACAGTAGAGGTTGGAGTAGATGGCTAGAGTTTTTCTTATTTTATTTTCAGTTGTTTTGAGTTGTATTTATTTTATGCTTGTTTGAGTTGGTGTTGATAACACCGAGATTTATTTTTCTCTGTTGTACTTCTCTTATGGATTCATAGTTATCTTATCGTTCTACTTCTAGTTTTGGTGATTGAGTTGTATCCTGCTGTGATTGTCCTCCGTACGGAGAGTATATCATATTGTATTTAGTTTTAATTGTGACCTAGAACAGCGTTCTACTTCCGACACTACGGCGTAGGCTGGACGTACCCACTTCTCGTGCCCTACACTGGGTGCGGGTCATGACAATAATTCAAACACATAGATTCATCTTACTTTTTCGAGCAGCTTCACGTTGAAAGAAATTCTTGAAACTTTTGAGTATTGTAATCGCGTTTTGAGATTATTGAAAATTTAATTTGAAGAGCCAAAAAATAGTTACAAATCAAACCAAAATAATCAGGTAGAAAACAATGTGAACTAAATTAATAAAACATTGTCCAACATTTATAACTCCTGTGGAAAACAGCATGGATACCGCATGTACACTAAACATGGCCGACAGAATTCGAGCCCGCCAACCTTAAGTACATGTAAATATATGTGGATTAATAACAATAATAATAATAATCTCTAAAAAAATTTATATCACGCCCCAGATCCAGAATACTGGAGAGCGGGGGACAGATACAGCCAGCTACGTACGTTGAAGTAAATTTCTACCTCGCAATACGGTCATGGCTGTCTAGATGCATGAGGGTTTACTACAAGTCATTAGTCTCTTAAGGTCAAAAACAAGCCTAGTGTCTCAATCTCAAGCAAGTAAGTAAATGTAACAAGATGGTAGATCATCAGACATATAAAGTAAGACGTCCCATATATTATATATTCAGATGATCATGAAGCTAGTTATACAAAATGTGAGGACTAGCAAGAGTTTAAGTTATACATGATCAACCCTAGGATTTGTCAATCATGTTATAGTCCGTAGGTAGACAGTAAGTAAAGTTGCAAACGAGCTAACACTTGCTCGACGGCTAAACGCCTCAAAATAATATTTTTACAATAGAGTGGGAGAGCAAAATAAAACCCATTCGTTGCCAGGATTCCTTCTAGTGGTCACCATCTGGCAGGAAAGCTGGGAGATCCTCGGAAGCTGCTCCAAAATCTGGCCATACAAAACCAGCTGGGTCAGACCCCAGAAAGAGCAAGTGCCACAAAGGAGGCTTCACTTAAGAACTAAAACCAGCATATCAGCACATAAAATCATAGAAAAAATTGTATAAGACATAAGTTAAAGAGAACAGGATGATAAACGATAAGATAACTAAAGGACTATTCCGGTAACTAAGTTACAACCCGTAAACCAAACAAGGACCGGGGTTGTAACCCTTCACCTGAACAGAACTTAGCCTCTAACCAATTATCGATAGAGTAAAGCATAAACAATCATGTCCAGAGATAGCCATGTACTGGGTCTAGACGAGACTAGACAAGAGTGGACTCCATCCAACATTCACGGCCAAGCAAGAGTACGGCTTGATACTTTAACTAGCTAGGGTTACCACAAGCCTAGTTACTAGCAAGATACAATGAGAATTCCCACTGCCACAAGCCCTGTAGACTATCCAGGTTATCCAGGCGCAAGGTTCATGTTAAGAGTTGGTAGCGGATACATCGCCCAGGAGACAAATGTATCCCTTATTCATATAATAGTGGGTACATCGCCCAGGAGACAAATGTACCCTATTAGGTGACTTGGGGATGCAACACATGATAGATTGCATATTACTTATTTCAAGGAGTGCTCCACATGACATTGGGCTGAAAATGTGTCGTACTCGTCGGCAGGCTACAAGTCCATCAAAGAAGACGCCGAGATAACGGGATTGCCTGTAGCCGGAATACCTCTCTATATGCTCTACGTGATCAATCTAGTCATTAATCTAGTCAGATTCAATATGAATCCCTGACCGTGGTAACCAGGGATACATGTCCTAGACATGATGCGAGACAAGACTGGTACTTCTACAAGCCCATTCAATACAATCGCCTACGGTGTTCAAGAAGAGAATTTACTAGCATGTCAAGTTAGTCGTCGCAACAGCGTTCATGGATTACATGTCAAGGTTACTTGTTAGGGGTGCACCACAATGGGTCACCATCATGTCATGTTACTTGTCATATTCTTGTCTGGAGTGCACCACGACGGGCCACTATCATGGTTCATGTTACTTGGACTTGTAACTTGTTAGGGACGCGCCACGATGGGCCGCCATCATGGTTCATCATTGATCATTTCGTGTTCACACATCATGGTTATGATCATAGCAGATCATCATGCAAGCAAAAGAGACATATCCTGAGTGCACCAAACGGGCCACCGATGTAAGGAAGACAACATAGCTTAGAGCACATATAGAGGAAAGTACATGTCATGACAAAAGAGAAAATGCCAAATCATTGCTAAGCCGTGCCACGGCTTGCACAAGTCGTGCCATAGAAAGTCGTCCCACGATCAAACAAAACCGTGCTAATCGTGCCAAGTCGTGCCACGACTTGCACAAGTCGTGCCGTGTCGAGTCGTGCCATGCCTAGCCGTGGCACGCACGAGTCGTGTTGTGTCATGAAGATCAATAGCGAGAAAATCGCATAAAATCATAAGTCGTAAAAGATGCGATAAGCCGAAACATGCAAAACCAAAGCATGAGGATCATGGGCATCCATGTGCCCAAGTGAAGGGGACTTATGCCCCCATATGGGGGTTCCTATGCGCCCACATGAGGGTGGCTATGCGCCCAAACATGGGTGCCTACATGGCCAAGGCACTTGCATGGCCAAGTGCCAAGGAATGAAGAAGGGGTTTGTGCATTACGGGTGAAGGCCATGTGCCATACCCAAGTCATGCACCCACACTGGTTACATAGTATACGCCCACTAGGAGGAGGAACACACCCTATGCGCCCAAGGAGGGGTGTCCTATGCGCCCAAGTCATGAGTTGGACCCTTGTGGCCAAAGGCTAAGGGTGAATAAATGTAAGGAGACAAGTCGTGAAGGCTTATGCGCCAACACAAGACTATGCTCCCACATGTGGCACCCTATATGCCCACATGGAGGCATATGCACCCACATGAGTGGGGGAAATGCTTTTGGCGCATGATAGGTCCATGCGCCCAAGCAGTGCACTGTTCGTCTTCCCGACAGATCCGAAAAGAACTAACCATGGCCGAAAACTTCAAGACTCCGCCATTTCTCCATCCGGAGTCCAAATTCGGACTTCCTTAGGTCAAAATGGGGTAGAACGAAATTCTCTACCACATGGAACCATCAAAACATGCAAATGAAGAAGTTAAATAGATCAAAACTTCAAGTTTCCAAAAAAGGCAATTTTCTAGATCTACAAAAATCTATGCTTCAAAATGAAAAATTCCAAGTTCTAAAGTGGAAGAGAATCATGCTAGGAAACCATTGGAACCATCCAAAGTTGTTTATTGAGTGAGAGTAAGGTGCACTTGCCTATGGAGGAGAAGAGGTTTTTAATGGAGGAGAAGAAGAAGAAGTTATGGAGAATTATGAGGATTTATAAGGATAGAGAAAAGTTGGTGGCTTTAAAAAGGGGGGTGGTGGTTGGTAGGGGGGTTAACATGTAGAACCAAAATAAACCAAGCCAACCAAAATAAACCAAGTTAAACCATGATGAACCTAAACAAGATTAAATTAAAATCATCTAGCAAGACAAGACAAGTAAAAATACTGGACAGGATCCCGTACACGTATACTAAAAATACGTATACGAAAAACGGAGGTGACAACTCTACCCACCTTAAAAGAATTTCGTCCTCGGAATTTAATCAAGAGGCTAGAGATGTCGAGCAAGCTATACTAGTCACAGGCAAGTTATAACTAAGCAATCAATCAAGCAATCATTCATGCAAGCAAGGAAGTTGAAGGCATAAGGCATAAAAAGACATTATACCTTACGAGTCAAACAGTTCGGGATATCGCGATCGGATATCATCCTCACATTTTTACATTGACTCACCCAAAGAGTGATGACCCCAAGCAACACGGACTAACTTGATAGCCTTGTTCTTGAGTATCTGCTCTCTTCGGTCCAATAAGGATACGGGTCTCTCCTCATACGAAAGGTTGGTACCAACAACCAATTCCGAATGATCAAGAACATGACTCGGATTCGGGATATACCGTCATAATTGAGATACATGGAAGACATCATGTACCTCACGTAACGACGGCAGAACAGTGAGACGATATGACACATCACCTACTCGCTCCAAGATGTCGAACGGTCCTATATACCTAGGACTAAGCTTTTCCCGTACGCCGAAACGAATGATGCCACGGGTAGGCGAGATCCTAAGGAATACATGATCGTCGACAGAAAACTCAAGGGGACGCCGATAGGAATCGGTCCAATGACGTTGGCGATCTTGTGCAACTCGAAGATGATCTCTGACTTGTCTGACCACCTCAACAGTCCGCGTTACCATCTCTGGTCCAAGCATTTGCCTCTCACCGATATCATCACAAGATAAGGGAGATCTGCACTTCCTGTCGTACAAGGCTTCGAAGGGTGCCATCTGGATACTAGCCTGGAAACTGTTATTATAGAAAAACTCCACGAGATGCAGGTGATCTTCCCACGAGCCACCGAAGTCGAGTGTATACGACCGTAATATATCTTCAAGAGTCTGGATCGTGTGTTCTGACTGACCATCTGTCTGCGGATGGTAGGCTGAACTGAACTTGAGACGAGTCCCCAAGCTCTCCTGAAGACTCTGCCAAAAGTGCGAGAGGCAAATCTTGAATCTCTATCGGACACAATACTGATTGGTACTCCATGCAATCTGACTATCTGCCTGAGGTACATCTCTGCAAGCTGATCCGTTGACTGACCGATTCTGAAAGGGATGAAATGAGCTACCTTCGTGAGTCTGTCGACTATAACCCAGATAACATCTCTCCCAGCTGGGAATCTAGATAATCCAGTCACAAAATCCATGTAATGTGCTTCCATTTCTATTCTGGGATCGATAAAGGTTGAAGAAGTCCAGCTGGTCTCTGATGTTCGGCTTTAACTTGCTGACAAACTAAACAACGAGGGACAAACTAGGCTATCTTCCTCTTCATACCATTCCACCAAAAATGCTGACGGATATCTCGGTACATCTACATACCACCGGGGTGAATCGAATACTGAGAACTGTGAGCTTCTGCCATGATCTCCTGTTTGATATCTCCACTGGGTACACAAAGATGCCTCCCATGTCGAAGTGCACCATCTTTATGAATACATAACTCTGGTCTCCGTCCTGCTACACATTCTGCCCTAAGCCGCTGAAGCTTAGAATGGAATGAGCTAACTTGATCCTCTCCACTATACTGGACTGAACTTGCATGATGGCCATCAACGCCACATTGGAAGGAAGAACAACTTTAATACCCATCTTCTGAAGATCTACTAACAACTCAGGTTGCGCTGTTAGAAAATAAACTCCGGCTCTCCTGCTCAATGCATCTACAACAACGTTGGCCTTCCCAGGATGATACTGCAAGTTGATGTCATAATCCACAAGTAGCTCTAGCCATCTTCTCTGACGCATGTTAAGATCCTTCTGGATGAACACATACTTAAGACTCTTATGGTCGGTAAAAATCTTCACCCGATCTCCATATAAATAATGCCTCCATAACTTTAATACAAAAACTACTGCTGCTAACTCCAAGTCATGGGTAGGATAATTCCTCTCATGGTCACGAAACTGACGTGACGCATAAGCGACTACCTTACCATGCTGCATCAATACACATCCCAATCCTCTGCCTGAAGCATCACAAGAAACTGAAAATCCTCCAGTCCCATCGGAAAGATTGAGAATGGGAGCCGTCATCAATCTCTGCTTCAACTTCTCGAATGAACTCTGACACTCTGCTGTCCAAGCAAACTTCACATCCTTGCGGGTCAACTGCGTCAATGGCGCTGAAATCCGAGCAAAGTCTGACACAAACTGACGGTAATAATCTGCCAATCCAAGGAAACTCTGAACTTCCGCGATAGTACTAGGTACTGGCCATGTCTCTATGGCAACTATCTTCTGGAGGTCCACTTCTACTCCACCTCTGGTGATGATGTGACCCAAGTACGAGATTTGATCCAACCAAAATACGCACTTACTGAACTTCGCATACAACTGGTGCTCCCTAAGAATCTGAAGAACCACACGGAGATGCTGCTCATGCTCCGCCTCACTCTTGATATAGACTAAGATGTCGTCTATAAATACTATCATGAACTGGTCCAAATAGGACATGAAGATACGATTCATGAGGTCCATGAATACGGCTAGCGCATTGGTCGCTCCAAATGGCATAACAAGAAACTTCCAATGTCCATACCTCGATCTGAATGCTGTCTTCGGAATGTCCTGCTCTCTGACTCTGATTTGATGGTACCTTGACCGCAAGTCGATCTTCGAGAATACAGCCGCTTCCTTGAGCTGATCAAATGAGTCATCTACCCTTTGTAGATGGTATTTGTTCTTGATTGTTACAGAGTTCAAGGTATGATAATCAACACATAATCTAGATGTACCATCCTTCTTTTTCACAAGAAGCATCGGGACTCCCCAAGTTGATCCGCTAGCACGAATAAAACCCTTGGTTCTATGTTCTCCAATCATCTTGTACAAGATCTCCAACTCTGAAGGCGCCATCCTATAGACCCTCTCTGACACTGGTGCTGATCCGGGAATTAAATCAATGGTAAACTCGATCTCTCTCTCTGGAGGCATGCTTGGAAGCTCTTCGGGAAATACGTCAGGAAACTCTTCTACAACTCTGGGAAACTGAACTGCTGCTACTGCCATCCGCAATACTGGGGAAGAAAGTTCTACTCCGCCTCGAAGAAATAAAAACTCTGGCTCACCAGGAATACTAAATATAATATTGCCGATATGGCAATCTATTCTAGCATACTGGTCCCTCAACCAATCCATCCCTAGGACCACATCATAATCGGCCATCGGGAATTATATCAATCTAGCGGAAAACTCTCTACCGCTAACTACGATTCGACACAAGAAAAATACTCTATCTACTCCCACAAGACCGTTACCAGTAAGTATTTTGAGCCTTACTGATAATGACTCGGGCTCCAGTCCTATCCGTGTCGCGAATCGTGCAGACATGAATGAATGCGATGCACCTGAATCAAATAATAGTGATACAGGAAAAAAGTTGACGAGAATGGTACCTGCCACCACCTCACCTGATGCCAACTCCTCCTCTACGGTCAAAGCTATCACCTGACCTTGCCCTCTGGGTGCTGGTCCCCTCTGCTGGAAACCTCTATGGCAGTTCTGATTCTGAGCCTGGTCCTGGACATACTGCTGCGGGCTCTGCTGTTGGAATGCCTGGGCCTGAGGCGGCAATGGCCTCGGAGGCTGGTACTGGTGCTGCTGCACTGGTGCTGGTCCCCTCACCGAGGGACTAGTCTGGGCCGATGAGGATGAACCAGCTCTTTGCGGGCAGGACCCTATCATGTGATCGATGCCCCACAAGTCAAACACAATCCTTGCGCTCGGCGACATTCTGATACAACATGCCCTGGCTTCCGACAATGAGTGCAGCCCATTGTGGAAGACTGCCTCCGCTTCTGCTGCTGAGGGTACGTTGGGGTCGAGTGCTGAACCGACGTAACTGGTGCTGCCCTCCTCGGAGCTCCAATGGTCAAGGCCCTAGCTGCCGGGGCTGGGGCTGAAGACTGGTTCATCTGGCCATGGGATCGATTCCGTCCTCTAGTTCTGTCCACAATCCTCTGCGAAGTATACTCATGCCTCTTCGATGCTCGCAAGACGGTATCAAAAGTCCGATGCTCAAACTGCTCCACAGCTAGAATGATCTCTAGGTGGAGTCCCTGCTGGAACCGCTGCGCTCGATCGAACTCGGTTGCCACCAAGGTGGGAGCAAACCGACTCAGTCTCGAAAACTCGGCCGCATATCCATCCTGCTCATCTGTCTGAGATTGGTGAACCTCGTCTGTAGGTCGTGCCGATCTACAGCATCGAAGTACTTGATCTGGAACTTATCACTGAATACCGCCCATGGAACAGGCGTCGCCAACCCAACTGCTATCATCGCCCACCAGGCGCGGGCTATGTCCAATAACTGTAGCCGTACCACAGCTACCTTCTCTCCTTCTGGAGTCTTGGCTGCATCCAAGATAATCTCGATGTCTTGGAGCCACGCATCAGCTGCAATAGCGTCCTCACTACCATTGAAGAAAGGAGGGTTCAAACGCTTAAAACTGCTAGCCGCACTGTTCCCTTGATAACCAACACAGCCCACGGCATCCTGTACTACCTGGTGCAGGGCATCGCCCCGGCGATCTTGAGATGCAAGCAATATCCTGATGAGACCCACCAAGGTGCCATCGTCAGGCTCTGCAGGCTGGACTGGCTGAACTGGTGGCTCTTGACCCCCATTAGGCATGACTCTAAAGGCTACTCCTGAATGTTAGGCTAGATCTCCAGGTTGCTGCTGGTCCACGGGAGGTGCTCCGCCTTGCCGATCGGTAGGACCAGAAATAATGCCGCTGAAGAAACGACATAGGAAACAATAAGGAAGGACCATGATAGAGCAAGGATATAAGCATGTGATCAGATCAAGATTTCAGGAAGATTAGAAGACTCGTGATCAAGTACGAGTACTGATTGAGACATCTATCCGGTAAAACCCTCACACATCTTGATTTTCAAGACCTGCATGGGCCACCACTCAAACCGTGGCACGTCCCAGATCCAGAATACTAGAAAGCGGGTGACAGATACAGCCAGCTACGTACGTTGAAGTGAATTTCCACCTCGCAATACGGTCATAGCTGTCTAGATGCATGAGGGTTTACTATAAGCCATTAGTCTCTTAGGGTCAAGAACAAGCCTAGTGTCTCAATCTCAAGCAAGTAAATGTAACAAGATGATAGATCATCAGACATACAAAGTAAGACGTCCCATACATTACATATTCAGATGATCATGAAGCTAGTCATACAAAATGTGAGGACTAGCAAGAGTTTAAGTTATACATGATCAACCCTAGGATTTGTCAATCATGTTACTGTCCGTAGGCAGACAGTAAGTAAAGTTGCAAACGAGCTAACACTTGCTCGGCGGCTAAACGCCTCAAAAGAATATTTTTACAATAGAATGGGAGAGCAAAATAAAACCCACTCATTGCTAAGATTCCTTCTAGTGGTCACCATCTGGCAGGAAAGCTGGGAGATCCTCAGAAGCTACTCCAAAATCTGGCCATACAAAACCAGCTGGGTCAGACCCCAGAAAGAGCAAGTGCCACAAAGGAGTCTTCACTTAAGAACTAAAACCAGCATATCAGCACATAAAATCATAAAAGAAATTTCATAAAACATAAGTTAAAGAGAACAGGATGATAAACGATAAGATAACTAAAGGACTATTCCGGTAACCAAGTTACAACCCGTAAACCAAACAAGGACCGGGGTTGTATGTCACACCCGACCCGGAATCACCCGAATCATCATCCTCGCTGGGGCGTGATGCCGCACGAGCCTGGAGTTGCGCTCGTACAAGACAAGATGACAAGTTCTCAAATGGTTATCTTTGAGTTGAACGTTAACAACGAAAGGCAAAACAGAGTATACGAAAATGATTCACTTTATTGATATTCGAAATCAGATTACGAAGGCTTTCGATAGCCCAACAGAATTTGCCAGATTGGCTACAACACTCAGGTTCTCTCTTGCCCACAAAGGATTTTACCGTTCCATACATCATGCCTTCTATATCTCGGCCGCATCAATCATGTCGCGAGTCCGAGCATCAATGCGATCGCACGCTTCAATACACTTCGGCATTCCAAGCCTCAACGCGTTCAAGCGAAGCTCCACCGCGAGCAGACCAATCCCGGAACCTGCTAGCAAACTAGTAGGGGATTAGTACTTTCGTCCTCGCTGTACTGATAAAAAACCCACTTAACAAACCGATATTTAGTATTGTATTGATTCATACAAACATACAATTTAGTTCTCTTTCTATGTTCTCCTTAGGATGAGTTCATGGCATATTCGAAGACTGTAAAGCATGGCAAGCATGTTATTCAATTCGCATAAGTAAACAGACAAGCAATCTCGTGTTTGATTCGTGGCACAACTGAGCAATATCGACGCACTCGCCCTTGCACCGACGCAAGGTGAATACGCCTATCCGTTTTTCCTGTCATATTATAAGTGCTCACTATTCAGGATCCATCCATGCAGGATATATGCATACCTTGCACTTCCAAACCCGTCGCCCTTAACTATATGAAGGTCACTAGCTTTCCGGGCTAGAATAGACTTATACGTATCGAATCGAAACATAAGACGATATTAACTCTGTGCGGTTGCTAACCAACATCAGAGGCCATCGAAATAATCGCAGCAAGTGGCTTATCACATTCACTAGACGGTCGCTACCCATCTAAATGAAGTGCACCAACAATACCGTAAACGAATCCCTCCTAGGCCGAACGGTCCCAGCACCCTGGAGCGCTGCGTTCGAGGGAATACCCATGCGCGGGCTTTTATATCTTTAAGTCCATTTGACCATGCAACGAATCTTATCTTTCATACAACCAAGCAAGTTCGCTTATCTCTATTTCAATTGGCACAACGTCCGAATGTTCTCAGCAAACGCCCAAAGGCCGCAAACATTTCGAAGGGCACCATGCCACATTATCATCTCGTATTTCTTCCGTTAACTTTCTATGTTCTTACGTCTCATACTTCGTTTCAATGTTTCAATGGCATCATGCCTCAACTCAATGCTCGTCAACCGAACGACCCGAAGGTCTCGAATACCTTTCGAGGCATTATGTCATATCCAACAGTTCTGCCACATTCATGCCACAACTGTATTCTTTCGCAACGAAGCCATCTTTTATTATCTCATATACGAAGGCACGTTTCGACCGTATTTCCGATGTTCTATGACTTAGCATTCAATGTCCGTGGCTTGCGCGCTAGGGCGCTCGTCTATTGTCTTTCAATGTTCTAGTCGTTCTAACTCGTGCGCGAAGGCACGGTATGGTTCGTGCACTAAGGCACTCGCCGAGTACAGTTATCCCATGTTCTTGCGGCTTGCGCACCGAGGCGCTCGCCTTTGCGATATCAAATGTTCCATAGCGACTCGTACATCTGCCGTACGATTTATTTCAATTGTTCTATCTAGTGTTCGATACGCACTACATTTATCTCTCTATCGAGCCACGCCCGTGGCGTTGATAGGTTAACTCAGCATTCAATGATATGTATTTTAGTTAAGCATGACGGAGTAGAAAAGAGAGTTAATGTCCCCCCACCTTAAATCGATATGCCTTGTCGTTTCGTCGAGCCGTTGCGGCTCGATTTCATAACTTCGTTGCACGGGCAACTCTCCTGACTTAGCCATTCGAGCACTTCATGCTTATTGAATTATACGCCCGATTTGGGCTTACCGTGCCACCGCCTCAGTCCGTCGCAAGGCGACGATTTGCTTTCGCGGACCCCTCTAAATAAGGCAAAAGATCGACCTCTAACATTTCAGCGTAAACGTATAGCCTGCACACGAAAACAACTAAAATCAATACTTGCATCGATTCGGACTTGCGCCTTGGTCGATTCGATTTCTTAGAATCTTCGAGCCGTCTCAACGCACTTATCCTTCGAGGCAACGCAGCGCTTCACATCGATTCACTCGATGCATTCTTCGGGACAAGACAACTCTTCGCATCGATTTAGTTCGATGCGTTGCTCGGGACAACGTAACACCTTGTATCGATCGCATCGATACGTAATCGGGTCAACTCAACTCTTCGAGTCAACGACTCAGCATAATGCACCGTGCGGAGCGGGGCATTACATAATATACCACTCAAAACAAGGCTCGCCCTCGAACTGAAACCAATACTAAATTTCCAAAGGTTTCATTAGATCGTTCTACGATCTCGTTTCACTATCGTTTGGATCGTACAACTTAGTTTGGAATCATACACATATTTTAGGCGTCCCACCAATATATGTATTTCAACCAAGCTCAGTTGTAGGATATCGGAACAACGCAAACACGTAACTTCTTATTCTCAACAACTTGCCATCTCGTATTCTTGATCGGACTTGGCTCTAGCATAAGTTCTCGCAATTCTATTGCATATGCATATTGATACATACGCGATCTGCCAACAAAAGTCAAGGCACACGATGCGATTCAAAAATCGCATTTCTCACTTTGTATGTTTCATCGGGACTATCAATTCTATGCGTCGCGTCAAGCCGTCGCGCATCCGATCACAACGAGTCTCCGCAACACCTTGCGTTCGGCGTCACTATCTTTAACGATTTTTTATGTTTCACTGCGTATCCTATCTTGACTTGATTCTCTTTTGTTGACTTGCAAAAGCATCAACATTCAGGACTACGTCCGCTAGGTGACTTACCTAGACACCGTGCTCAAATCCTTCCGACGTAAGTTTAAATTGACAATGCACAAAGGCCACAATCTATCCGACATGACAATTTACATCGAGACGACCGTACTCAAGTCAACGATCGCCTTTTACACGAAGGTCCTTACGATACGTCTTACATTCGATTCCTATCGAGTAGGAAATTCACTAGCCAAATTCCTGACTTATCCGTCTCGCAACATCGAACATAAGTTCAATTCACACAAGCTCAATTGCAAGGTGAATTCGAATCTAACGACATGACTTGTAAGTCATTCCCTTATCGTTCCCTCTCGTGCATAGCACGATTCTCGTAATCGCCTACCCGAATCATTAAGTTCATTGGTGAATTTCTAGTTTGATCGTCGACCAACATAACCATTCATATATTCATCCGACGAATACTCAAATCTTAGCTACATCCTTCTCAATCGAAAACTGTTCCAACAATTTCCGATCGCCTAGACTTATCGTCAACATGCACCGTGTTATATCGGTACAATCTCATATGCGATATCGCATGGGTCATCTTACGGTCTGCAGCATTCAATTTGATTTGGCGGTCAAGTCTTCTAGGGTCAGCTGCCCCGAAGCTACGCTCGATAATTGTGGATCATCACCGAAGGACAGTTTGTCACGCCCCAGAACCAAAATACTGGAGAGCGGGGGCAGACATAGCCAGCAACGTATAATGAAATGGAATCTATCTCACTATACGGTCACGGCTGTCTAAAAATATGAGGGTTTATCTACAAGCCATCAGTCTCTTAAGGTCAGAAATTATCCTATTGTCTCAATCTCAACCAACTAATAATAATCACAAGATATTAGATCACCAAATATACAATTGTAAGGCATCCCAAACATTACATATCCAGATGATCATGAAGCTAGTCGTACAAAATGTAAGGACTAGCAAGAGTTAAGTCATACATGATCAACCTCGAGTTGCCAATCATGTTCACAGCCCGTAGGCAGACAGAAAGTAAAGTGCATCGAGCTAACAAGTGCTCGTCGGCTAAATGCCTCAAAAGAATAATGTATAATTACAGTGGAAGAACAAAAGAAACCCACTCGTTGCCAGGATTCCCTCTAGTGGTCACCATCTGGCTGGAAAGCAGGTAGATCCTTTGCTGCTGCTCCGGTATCTGGCCATACAAAACCAGCTAGGTCAGACCCCAGAAAGAGCAAGTGCCACAAAGGAGGCCACAAAATAAGAACTAAAGCCAGCAATTAGCACAATAATTTAATTACATAATAAGAGAGTAATTTAAGAAAAAGCATGATAGGAGAATATAAAAGACAATCTTGTACAGAATCGATAAAAGGCAGAACATATGGAAAGCATGACAGGATGATATACGATGAGATAACCATGGGACTATTCAGATAACCAGGTTACAACCCGTAAACCAAACAAGGACCGGGGTTGTAACCCTTCGTCTGAACGGAACTTGGATTCTCCCACCATTTATCGGCAAAACATAAGAAAATCATGACAGGTAGCAATTCTTATGCGGGAATCAAGACAAGACTAGACAGGTTATACTTCATTCAATCACTCACGGCCAAGCATATACTGCGGCTTACTACTTTAACTAACTAGGGTTATCACAAACCTAATTACTAACAAGATGCAATGAGAATTCCAAGTCCTGTTACCTGTTTGTTACTACCTGAGTGATCCCAGCAAGAAAAAGGAAAAGATAGCAGGATATAGCAGACACAATGTAGTAAGATACATGTGTCCTATGGTACCACACTCGACGGCGGGCTGAAAGTGCGCTCATCTCGACGGATAGCAACAAATCCCATGTATATATATATATATAACGCCGGGACCAAAGGGGCAACAGGTAACTGGGGAATCCTCCATGAACTATTTGATCCATCTAGTCATTAACCTAGCCAGATTCAGTATGAATCCCTGACCGTGGGAAACCAGGGATTCATGTCCTAGACATGATGCGAGACAAGACTGGTTGATTACACAAGCACATTCAATACAATCACCCACGGTGTCAAGAATTCACTTAGCATGTCAAGTTAGCCGTCGCAACAGTGTTAAGTTATCAAGTCAGGCTACAAGTCAGGATTGCGCCGCCACGGGCCACTATCAAGTTATCAAGTCACAAGGATTAAATACAAGTTACAAGTTCGGTGTGCACCCCACTGGGTCACTAGTAAGGGGATCAGAGAATACCAGGGTCTTAATCCACAGAAAAATCCCGAGAACCATACTAGTCATAAACAATTACTTGAAAACCGTGTTAGGCCGTGTCGGGTCAAGATAGTCGTGCTGTGTTGAACAGATCTCAGGAAAACCCAATCCATAAAAAGAAACCAAGTCGAGAAATAAAACCAATACTCCAAGAGCCAATGGGTTAAGCAAGGGGTTCAGGGTGCAGCGTACGCACAAGACACGCACGCAGGAGAGCGGCGTACGCAAAAAAGTCACGCACGCAGGGGAGCTGCGTACGTGAAAAGTCACGCACGCCAGAGAGCTGCGTACGCGAAAAGTCACGCACGCCAGAGAGCTGCGTACGCGAAAAGTCACGCACGCTGGAGAGCTGCGTACGCGAAAAGTCACGCACGCCAGAGAGCTGCGTACGCGAAAAAGTCACGCACGCTGGAGAGCTGCGTACGCGAAAAGTCACGCACGCCAGAGAGCTGCGTACGAAAAAAAGTCACGCACGCTGGAGAGCTGCGTACGCGAAAAGTCACGCACGCCAGAGAGCTGCGTACGTGCAAAAGCACGCAAGCAGAGAGCTGCGTACGTGCAAAAGCACGCAAGCAGAGAGCTGCGTATGCGTAAAAACACGCACGCAGGGTCTGGGTCGTCTTCTCCATGGCTGAGAAGAAGCTCCAATGGCTCCCAAAACTTCAAAGCATCACAACTTGGCCATCCGAACTCCAAATCCGGATTTCCAAAGTTCCAACCAGGGTAGAATTGAACTCTCTTCCACATGGGAACATCAAAACCCATAAAAATCCAACTTAAATAGATCAAAACCATGCAAAACCGAAAATAGGGAAAACTTAGATCTAGAACAATTGGGGCTCCAAATCACAAAATACCAAGTTCTAAAGTTGATCACCATGTCCTAAACTAGCAAATGGACAAATAAAAGAGGGTTCTCATATGGTGGCAAGGTGCACTTGCCTATGGGTGGGTGTTGTGGAGAGGAAGGAGAAGAGAGTTGTGTAGAGGAAGGAGAAGAAGAAATTTAATGGAGGTTATGAGGAGAGAGAAAAGGTTGGTAGAGTTTTAAAGAGGGTGGGATGTGGTGTGTTGAGGGTGGAGCATAGGCTAAGGTGTTTCAATACACATTAAACCAAACCAAACCAAACCAAACCAATTAAAACCGAGCCAAGACACAACCCAAAATACGAGAAATACCGAAATTCCACAAGTTGAGAAAAATAAAAATACATGCTAAAATCCAGATACGAGTATAAATACGAAATACGGAAAATATGGAAAATAAGAGTGACAACTCTACCCACCTTAAAAGAATTCCGTCCTCGGAATTTAATCAAGGAGCTAGAGATTGCCACGACAAGCTACACTAAGCAGTTCAATCATACAATCATACAATGCAAGCAAGGAAGGGAAAACGTAAGGCATAAGAAAGACATTATACCTCACGAGTCAAACAGGTAGGGATATCGTGATCGGATGTCATCCTCACACTCCCACGTTTGACTCTCCCAAGGAGCGATGAACTCAAGCAACATGAACTAAACTGATAGTCTTGCGCTTGAGGTCTCTCTCCTTGGTCAAACAGGGACACGGGCCTTTCCTCATACGAAAAGGTTAAAGGCTATTGGTACCAACCTTTTCGAATGATCTAGGAAATGGCTCGATCTCGGGATATACCGTTGTAATTAGGATACATGAAACATGACATGTGTCCCGCATAACGACGGTGGAAAGCAAGACAATAGGACACAGATACCTCTCTGCCGATTCTGGATCTGGGCCTGGGCCAGGGCGAACTGTTGAGGCCTCTGTTGCTGGAAGGCCTGGACCTGAGACGGCAATGGACCCGGGAATGGAAGCTGCTGTGGTTGGTGAACTGGAACTGGTTCTGGTGCTGGTGCTGGTGCTGGTCCCATAACCGAGGGACTAGTTACTGTCGACGATGATCTGTTTCTGAACGGACAAGATCCTATCATGTGGTCCGGCGAACCACAAACCAAGCACAATTCCTGTGCTCTGCGACACTCAGTAACAACATGCCCCGGCTTCCCGCAATGAGAACAACCCGTTGCGAAAGGCCGCTTCTGCTTCTGCTGCTGGGGATAGGTCGGGGCAAAATGCTGTAAGGAGGTAACCGAATCTGTCATCGTAGCTCCAATGGTTAGGGCCCTAGCTGCCGGGGCCGGTGCTGAGGATTGGTTCATCTGGTTGTGAGACCGTTTTCGATCTCCGGTCCGGTCCGCTATCCTTCGGAAAGTGTACTCATGCCTCCTTGCTGCTCGCAAGACGGCATCAAAAGTTCTGTGCTCGAACTGCTCTACTGCCAGTATGATCTCCAAGTGGAGCCCCTGCTGAAATCGCTGTGCTCTGTCTAGCTCGGTTGCCACCAAGGTGGGAGCAAACCGACTCAACCTTGAAAACTCGGCCGCATATCCGTCGACCGTCCTGTTCATCTGCCTGAGATTACTAAACCTGGTCTGCAGGTCATATCTAGCCACTGCGTCGAAGTACTTGGTCTGAAACATATCACTGAATACCGCCCACATGACAGGCGTACCCAAACTCGCTGCTTGCATAGCCCACCAGCTGCGGGCTAGATCTAGTAACTGCAGGTGCACCACTGCCACCTTCTCTGCTTCAGGGGTCCTGGCTGCCTCCAAGATAACTTCAATGTCCTGTAGCCAGGCATCTGCAGCAATAGCATCCTCGCTGCCATCGAATAAGGGAGGGTTCAGGCGCTTGAAATTGTTGACCGCACTGTTCCCTCGAGGACCAATTCCGCTCATAGCATCTTGTACTGCTTGCTGCAAGGCATCACCTCGACGATCCTGAGACGCAAGCAACTCACGGATGAGCCCTATCAAGACCCCATCCTCTGACCCTGCTGGCTGGACTGGGGGCTCTGGTTCTCCAGAAGGCATGGCTCGAGAGGCGGCTGCTGAGGACTGATCTTGATCTTCTTGTTGTTGCTGGTCTGCCGGTCGAAATTCTTTTGGCTGATCAACAGGAATGATGCCACTGAAGCAATGACGTCAGAAATATTAAGGAAGGACCAGGATAGAACAATAACGCAAGCATGTTATCAAGTCAGGGATCCAAGGAGATAAGAAGATACGAGTGGAGATCAAAGGCGAGTACAGATTGAGACATCTATCCGGTAAACCCTCACATTTCTTGATTGACAAGACCTGCATGGGCCACCACTTAAACCATGTCACGCCCCAGAACCAAAATACAGGATAGCGGGGGCGGACATAGCCAGCTACGTATAATGAAATGGAATCCATCTCACTATACGGTCACGGCTGTCTAGAAATATGAGGGTTTATCTACAAGCCATCAGTCTCTTAAGGTCAGAAATTATCCTATTGTCTCAATCTCAACCAACTAATAATAATCACAAGATATCAGATCACCAAATATACAATTGTAAGGCGTCCCAAACATTACATATCCAGATGATCATGAAGCTAGTCGTACAAAATGTAAGGACTAGCAAGAGTTAAGTCATACATGATCAACCCCGAGTTGCCAATCATGTTCACAGTCCGTAGGCAGACAGAAAGTAAAGTGCATCGAGCTAACAAGTGCTCGTCGGCTAAATGCCTCAAAAGAATAATGTACAATTACAGTGGGAGAACAAAAGAAACCCACTCGTTGCCAGGATTCCCTCTAGTGGTCACCATCTGGCTGGAAAGCAGGTAGATCCTTTGCTGCTGCTCCGGTATCTGGCCATACAAAACCAGCTGGGTCAGACCCCAGAAAGAGCAAGTGCCACAAAAGAGGCCACAAAATAAGAACTAAAGCCAGCAATTAGCACAATAATATAATTACATAATAAGATATAGTAATTTAAGAAAAAGCATGATAGGAGAATATAAAAGACAATCTTGTACAGAATCGATAAAAGGCAGAACATATGGAAAGCATGACAGGATGATATACGATGAGATAACCATGGGACTATTTAGATAACCAGGTTACAACCCGTAAACCAAACAAGGACCGGGGTTGTAACCCTTCGTCTGAACGGAACTTGGATTCTCCCACCATTTATCGGCAAAATATAAGAAAATCATGACAAGTAGCAATTCTTATGCGGGAATCAAGACAAGACTAGACAGGTTATACTTCATTCAATCAATCACGGCCAAGCATATACTGCGGCTTACTACTTTAACTAACTAGGGTTATCACAAACCTAATTACTAACAAGATGCAATGAGAATTCCAAGTCCTGTTACATGTTTGTTACTACCTGAGTGATCCCAGCAAGAAAAAGGAAAAGATAGCAGGATATAGCAGACACACTGTAGTAAGATACATGTGTCCTAAGGTACCATACTCGACGGCGGACTGGAAGTGCGCTCATCTCGACGGATAGTAACAAATCCCATGTATATATATATATATATATAAGGCCGGGACCAAAGGGGCAACAGGTAACTGGGAAATCCTCCATGAACTATTTGATCCATCTAGTCATTAACCTAGCCCGATTCAGTATGAATTCCTGACCGTGGAAAACCAGGGATTCATGTCCTAGACATGATGCGAGACAAGACTGGTTGATTACACAAGCACATTCAATACAATCACCCACGGTGTCAAGAATTTACTTAGCATGTCAAGTTAGCCATCGCAACAGCGTTAAGTTATCAAGTCAGGCTACAAGTCAGGAGTGCGCCGCCACGGGCCACTATCAAGTTATCAAGTCACAAGGATTAAATACAAGTTACAAGTTCGGTGTGCACCCCACTAGGTCACTAGTAAGGGGATCAGAGAATACCAGGGTCTTAATCCACAGAAAAATCCCGAGAACCATACTAGTCATAAACAATTACTTGAAAACCGTGTTAGGCCGTGTCGGGTCAAGATAGTCGTGCTGTGTTGAACAGATCTCAGGAAAACCCAATCCATAAAAAGAAACCAAGTCGAGAAATAAAACCAATACTCCAAGAGCCAATGGGTTAAGCAAGGGGTTCAGGGTGCAGCGTACGCACAAGACACGCACGCAGGAGAGCGGCGTACGCGAAAAATTCACGCACGCAGGGGAGCTGCGTACGTGAAAAGTCACGCACGCTAGAGAGCTGCATATGCGAAAAGTCACGCACGCCAGAGAGCTGCGTACGCGAAAAGTCACGCACGCTGGAGAGCTGCGTACGCGAAAAGTCACGCACGCCAGAGAGCTGCGTACGCGAAAAAGTCACGCACGCTGGAGAGCTGCGTACGCAAAAAGTCACGCACGCCAGAGAGCTGCGTACGCAAAAAAGTCACGCACGCTGGAGAGCTGCGTACCCGAAAAGTCACGCTCGCAAGAGAGCTGCGTATGCAAAAAAGTCACGCACGCTGGAGAGCTGCGTACGCAAAAAATCACGCACGCCAGAGAGCTGCGTACGCGAAAAAGTCACGCACGCTGGAGAGCTGCGTACGCGAAAAGTCACGCACGCCAGAGAGCTGCGTACGTGCAAAAGCACGCAAGCAGAGAGCTGCGTACGTGCAAAAGCACGCAAGCAGAGAGCTGCGTACGCGTAAAAACACGCACGCAGGGTCTGGGTCGTCTTCTCCATGGCTGAGAAGAAGCTCCAATGGCTCCCAAAACTTCAAAGCATCACAACTTGGCCATCCAAACTCCAAATCCGGATTTCCAAAGTTCCAACCAGGGTAGAATTGAACTCTCTTCCACATGGAAACATCAAAACCCATAAAAATCTAACTTAAATAGATCAAAACCATGCAAAACCGAAAATAGAGAAAACTTAGATCTAGAATAATGGGGGCTCCAAATCACAAAATACCAAGTTCTAAAGTTGATCACCATGTCCTAAACTAGCAAATGGACAAATAAAAGAGGGTTCTCATGTGGTGGCAAGGTGCACTTGCCTATGGGTGGGTGTTGTGGAGAGGAAGGAGAAGAGAGTTGTGTAGAGGAAGGAGAAGAAGAAATTTAATGGAGGTTATGAGGAGAGAGAAAAGGTTGGTGGAGTTTTAAAGAGAGTGGGATGTGGTGTGTTGAGGGTGGAGCATAGGCTAAGGTGTTCCAATACACATTAAACCAAACCAAACCAACCCAAACCAATTAAAACCGAGCCAAGACACAACCCAAAATACGAGAAATACCGAAATTCCACAAGTTGAGAAAAATAAAAATACATGCTAAAATCCAGATACGAATATAAATACGAAATACGGAAAATACGGAAAATGAAGGTGACACAGTTTACTACGAACCATGCTATTATTTCGGAACCAAATCACGTTTCGACGATTTCTATGCGACTACCCAAATCCGTACATAACCATTCTATCGACACAACTGATGCACAACTATCCTCTGAGTAAAGTCATGCACTATCGTCGATGATTCCGCAATTTACGAAACATCTACTCGTATCGAGTTCGAGTCTATCTTATTTCGCGATCAACACACGAGATGCTATACGCATCGAGCAATCGTCGATGACTTATAGTCTCGCCCCGATCAATCACAAAATTTACGATCAACCAGTTCGTTTCATTCTCGTATCGTTACTTACAAAATTTTATAGCGCGAGGCACACTCTATTTTGTATTCTCACGTTGTTTACATTTCCTTACGTATCGATCTCGATACGCCGTATCCATTTCGATAACGTAAGGGTCAACTTTGAATCTGTTTCAACGTCAACTTAACTCGTATCGCATACATCCAAGTTCGCAACGAACTTTTCCATACGTATCAGCTCGTTCTCCGATTTGCCGCATCCCGCTATACTTCGATTGCGTAACTGAGTTACCGATTATCCAACATCGAACCCTCAAGTCATACGATCTCGCCCTCTAAGTTTCGCACATTTTCAGTCGTACTCGAATGAGTTTCGACGTAACGTAACCAACTATTTCTTAGACACGATTATTCACGTCAACCAACTCTTCACCGAAGTCGTACATCGTGCGATTCGATTACAATTCGCATCGCCCAACATTTCTATCGAAATCGCAAGTCGTGCGATTCGATTCGCCTAGCCGAACATTTCTATCGAGATCGCAAGTCGAGCGATTCGATTCGTCTCGTCCAACATTTCTATCGGGATCGCAAGTCGTGTGATTCGATTATAATTTGTATCGCACAACATTTTTCATCGAGCTCGCAAGTCGTGCGGTTCCATTTCAACGTTCGAGTTTCCTATCCCGTCGATCCGATTGTTGCCTCAAGGCATAATCGTTTCGTTAGTTCCCGTCATTCGTCCGACACATAAATTTTTCAATCGACATATCGTTCAATGTTACAAGTCACGCCTTACCGTTCTAACCAATCATCGAAGACACTTGCATCAACATACCGTTATACAAATTCTCAATCGAGTCTCGGTGCTATCCCGTCCGTTGCGGACAAACCTTCCGTAATTCTCAAAATACGTCGATGCAATTCATTGCACAAATGGTATTACATATACCACTCGGAATCGAGCCATTCATTGCATCGGTGGTATGCCATATACCACACAGAAATCAAGTTACTTCCGTCGCAACGTACTCCTTACGAACCAACGATCTCTTCCGACTCACGATTTCCGCAGTGATCGTGCTTGATCACAACCGTAACTCTGATTAATCAAAATCCAACGCAACTCGGCCAATGCATTCATTTGCCAACATGTCATGTTACTTGGACTTGTTACTTGTTAGGGACGCGCCACGACGGGCCACTATCATGGTAAATGTTACTTGGACTTGTTACTTGTTAGGGACGCGCCACGACGGGCCGCCATCATGGTTCATTACATGTCATTGATCATTTCGTGTTCACACATTATGGTTATGATCATAGCAGATCATCATGCAAGCAAAAGAGACATCCTGAGTGCACCCAACGGGCCACCGATGTAAGGAAGACAACATAACTTAGAGCACATATAGAGGAAAGTACATGTCATGAAAAAAAGAGAAAATGCCAAATCATTACTAAGCCGTGCCATGGCTTGCACAAGTCGTGCCATAGAAAGTCGTGCCATGATCAAACAAAATCGTGCTAGTCGTGCCAAGTCGTGCCACGACTTGCACAAGTCGTGCTGTGTCGAGTCGTGCCATGCCTAGCCGTGGCACGCACGAGTTGTGTTGTGTCATGAAGATCAATAGAGAGAAAATCGCATAAAATCATAAGTCGTAAAAGATGCGATAAGCCAAAACATACAAAACCAAAGCGTGAGGATCATGGGCATCCATGTGCCCAAGTGAAGGGGACTTATGCGCCCACATGGGGGTTCCTATGCGCCCACATGAGGGTGGCTATGCGCCCAAACATGGGTGCCTACATGGGCCAAAGCACTTGCATGGCCAAGTGCCAAGGAATGAAGAAGGGGTTTGTGCATTACGGGCGAAGGCCATATGCCATACCCATGTCATGCACCCACACTGGTTACATAGTATGCGCCCACTAGGAGGAGGAGCACACCCTATGCGCCCAAGGAGGGGTGTCCTATGCGCCCAAGTCATGAGTTGGACCCTTGTGGCCAAAGGCTAAGGGTGAATGAATGCAAGGAGACAAGTCGTGAAGGCTTACGCGCCAACACAAGACTATGCTCCCATATGTGGCACCCTATGCGCCCACATGGAGGCATATGCACCCACATGAGTGGGGGAAATGCTTTGGGCGCATGACTGGTCCATGCGCCCAAGCAGTGCACTGTTCGTCTTCCCGACAAATCCGGAAAGAACGAACCATGGTCGAAAACTTCAAAACTACGTCATTTCTCCAGAGTCCAAATTCGGACTTCCTTAGGTCAAAATAGGGTAGAACAAAATTCTCTACCACATGGAAACATCAAAACATGCAAATGAAGAAGTTAGATCAAAACTTAGTTTCCGAAAAAAAGGCAATTTTCTAGATCTACAAAAATCCATGCTTCAAAATGAAAATTTTCAAGTTCTAAAGTGGAAGAGAATCATGCTAGGAAACCATTGGAACCATCCAAAGTTGGTTCTTGAGTGAAAGCAAGGTGCACTTGCCTATGGAGGAGGAGAGGTTTTTAATGGAGGAGAAGAAGAAGAAGTTATGGAAAATTATTAGAATTTATGAGAAGAGAGAAAAGTATATGACTTTAAAAAAGGGGGGTGGTGGTAGGTAAGGGGGTTAACATGTAGAACCAAAATAAACCAAGCCAACCAAAATAAACCAAGTTAAACCATGATGAACCTAAACAAGATTAAATCAAAATCAGCTAGCAAGACAAGACAAGTAAAAATACTGACATGATCCCGTACACGTATACTGGAAATACGTATACGAAAAACGGAGGTGACAATTTAACATATTACCAAACGAGTCAAAAATTGTCAAAAATCATTCTGAAACAAGATTAGGTCCTCGATTCAACGAAAGACAATTCTATGAATTGCATAAAAATTTCAGAAAATTTACTATAGAATAAAAAATTTGTTAAAAATTAATAAAAAATTATAGAAGTTTGAGAAATTTGGAGAAACCATAGAAGACGACTGACTGGGTCTTTCGACATGACTCCAAAATTTCGACACACTGTCTGTCGAAAATCCAACATAGCCAATCCAGTTCACTGGGTGGGTTGGTTCGGATAGTAAATGGAGATGGTTTAATGGGGGTGGAGGAGGAGTTAAGAGGTTCTTGTGAAGGGTGAAGTGTTAACAAGAAGAGGAGAAGGAACAGAAGAGAAACCGAGAAGAAGAAGAAGTGAAGTATTCATGGTTGGTTTAATTTTTTAATTATTTTTCAGAAATGACAGAAACCGTAAATTTACGGTATCCAATGAGACGGAGAACAAAACTGCTGGTGAAAAAGAAGAGCAGCTAACTAATGCTTTTTATGGTATCATTTATATGCTCATATTTTTCAAACAGTACAATACACAAAGATATTGCATATAGATCTTGGTAGAGATCTCCAGTATTTATGGTATCATTTATATGCTCATATTTACAGCTTGCGTGAATTTCATGAACATATAATAAAAACTGATGTAAATAATTTCTTATTGTAAACCAATATTTCAACTCACATAAGAACTAATAAGTAATGTGTTATTATTTTGGGTTCCAGCTTTGGAACAAGCATACAAAGATAGATGAACATTTTGTACTTGATGTTTTATTTTCATTTATATAAAAGTCAACTTTAACTGTTACATTATTTCACATGAAGTTTCCTTTTGCTAGTCCACCTCAACCCAACAAACAAACATAAACAAAACAACTACCAACCCAAAATCCAAACCAAAATAAATAAAACCAACCTAAAAAACCAACAACAGACTCAACTAAATAAAAAACCGAGGTCAAACAAAAGTCAAAAAAAAAAAACAACTCAAACTGAAAAAACCACTACCCAACCAACCCAAACGACTACGTCCAATTTCAGACATACCATGTGGTTGAATTTGATGAGTATTGCTCATTTCAACTACACTGTCAAACAAAATTTGAGCATACTCATTTTCCACCACTCGATCTGACTGAACGTATCGTTCCAGGTAAATTCCTAAACAACTTATCTTCTAGCAAATTTTAACAAACTTTTTATCCTACAGTAAATTTTCTGTAAAAATTTCTACATACACTTTTCTCGATTTGAAATTCAGACCAATGGTTTATTAAACCCGGCTCACAGCCTGTACTATTTTTGTATATAGTATGTCTTGTGATCAACGTGATATCTCAAAAACATATACTTTCCTGCACCAGAATTTACAATATGCAAGTGACATAAATTTCACAAACATACAAAGTATCAAACATTTTTTTCTATAATCCCTTGGAAAAAATATACATATAATCCAACAACTTTTCATTACCGAATTTTAAAATTTTCATTTTAGAAACAATTCCAAAACAAGAAAAAATGTTCAAAATTATAAAACCATGAAGTTTTTGATAACTATAACTTGTGTTTACACAAAATTGGTAAATAAACCACAGCTTGAGCCTTCAAGAAATTTTGATCAATGACAATGGCTTGCCTCTCACAAAACTACCTGACTCTTCAACCGAACGATAATTCTAGCAGCAATGCTATTGAATAAAAAATGAAGTATAGCAGGTTCCACTTTGTCAAAATAGCAACATAGATTCTCACAAAGGAAAACAAAAATCACCCTAGATTCATATGTATTTGAACCCGATCAAGAGGACATTGTTCATTTCTTGATCAAATGATAGTGTTGAGTCAAAAATGATAGTGTCGAGCAAAACACTCTCTAGATTCACATGTAAAATATGAACCCATTCTAGAGGACATTGTTCATTTCTAATATGATGGTTTTGCTGGTTAAGTATGTATCATGAGTAAAAATGTCATGCTTGATCAAATGATAGTGTTGAGACAGGGACTTTTGGTAAATATGTACAGACTTATTTAAAAACTTACAAATGGAGCTAACAATTTCAAATGACAGTTCATCAAATAATGTAATTGCACAAAAACGACACCATGGATTCACAAGTTTAAAAAGAACCCACAGTTTCCTATCAAAATGCAAAATGCCAGAAAATCCAGCTCAATGTTAGCCCAAAGATAGCATCAAAAGTCATAGCATTAAGCTACTATTGACGTGGCATCAGGCTTTAGTAAAATCAAAATTTCAATGACATTGCAAATTAAAATAATGAAAATCATTAACATAAAGAACCATCAAGCTGTCACAACAAAGCAAAACAGTTGCTCTTAAAGAGCAATACACGACTATCTTTATGTTATTATAGTCCTTGAATCATTTGCTACAACTCAAGTATATCAAATTATATATCAAACCTTTGTTCCTAAAATGACATATCTAATGCGAACCCTGAGCCAAAACAACCAGATTGTGACATCAAATTGATTGCTATTAGTAATTCCAATTTCATTAAGATCCTAATAAGATCAATTAAGATTGAAACTATTGTTCAAAATACTAGAATACATATAAATGTGGTATGTGATCCACATAACAATGATCACATTATGGCTCATTATAGAATACATATATCATCTTCCAAGTAGTTCTGATAAAACATACTATTATTGTATAAATATTTCTTTCAAGTATTAAGTTCCTCATTGACATATTCAAAGGTTGTGAGAATCTCTTATAACGTCAAAAATAATTCCAAAAGCGTAAAATAACAAAATTAAATGTGGTTCAACAAAAGTAGTAATGTAAAATAATATATTTTTATTATATATCAATCTCAACATCAGGATTTTCAATAATAGCCAGTCACCATATATCATCTTCCTAGTAGTACTGATAAAACATACAATTATTGTTTCAATATTTCATTCAAGTATTAAGTTCCTTATTGATTGGCAAGTGTTATTATGTAGTGTAATTATGTTTCAATATTTCATTCAAGTATTAAGTTCCTTGTTTCATTCAAGTCTTATAACGTCAAAAATAAATAATAAATGACTGATCTAAGTGTTATTATGTAGTGTAATTGATTGGCAATTGCTCAAAAAATCCTACAATGAAGTAGGGGTGAGCATTCAGTTTATTCGGTTTAAACTGAACCGAATAATCCAAAACCAAATTAGACCGAAACCGAATAAGCAAAACCGAAACCGAACCAAATTGCCCCAAAACCGAATCAAACCGAACCGAATTAAATCGGTTCGGTTTTCGGTTTATTTGGTTTATTCATTTTTTTGATTTTTTTATTTTTTTGAGCTTTTTTTGTTAATATATAGTAACTAAATATATATAGACATATTTAGTATATACCTATATATATTTAGTATGTACCTATATATATATATTAATACTTATATATATATATATATATATAGTACACACACACATATATATAAATTAATTAATTAAATTTTCTTATTCGGTTTTGGACCGAAACCGAAACCCAAAACCGAAACCGAATAAAAAAATTTAGTATTTTCAAAACCGAAACCGAACCGAATTTTTTTAAAACCGAACCGAATCGATTCGGTTCGATTTTCGGTCCAAAACCGAATAATGCTCACCCCTACAATGAAGCACACCTCCAAAGCACTGTCTGCTAGTTTAATTCACTTTTATTATAAAAAACATTCAGTGGTAGTATCAAAATCCAACCTGCAAATTTGAACAGTCAAGAAATATTAATGCTACTGTTTTTGCATCGGACTTAAAATAAACAAAACACAAAACAAAGATTTTCCATAATTTAATGCTAAATTATATCAAAAGAATTAAAACCCCTCAGAGACCCATGTAAAATCACACACGCAACTGATCACAACATATGCGAAACAATTGCTGCTTAAGTGTCATACGGCACTTCCTATCTTTAGGTCTAATTCTCCTCATTGGGATAATTTGATCAAATTATATATTATAGTCCCAATTTATACCAAAAATAACTTATTTTTAAATGAAGTATTTTAATTGAAACCTCAATCAATATATAGATTGTTAAATCAAGCTGATTGTTGACCAATATGATCATTATAGGCTAAATTAAATGAAACTTAATAGTAAAAACTAAAATTAGTAAATATTTGCTAAAAAAAATTTAAAATGGACTTCTTTAGACCAATCATCATCAGATTATGAAGTTGTTCACATCCACAGCTAAGCTGCGTCAGAAGGTGTCCTAAGATTATTTACAGTTCTCATCACTTAATGAATGGACACACATTGAAAATAGATAGATAAATAAATAAATAAATAAATAAAAACCATTTTTCTCAGATTCAGAAGCAATAATGAGTGGATCGTCATATGGAAAAATAATCCTCAGTTCAAGTGTTGGATTATTATATTTGTACTTCATCCTGATCGGAGCAAAATAAAAGGAAAAAAAAAAAAAATTCAATTAAAAAAACTTCTTTTTAATAAATTTGAAGAAATTGGGGATAAATTAACGATTGACATTACTCAGTGTTGGCGGTATACTATTGGTTCGATTCTACCAGCAAGAGTCCTCACTTTTGATTCAGAAGAGGGAGCTCTGTTATCCTCATTGCAATCTCATCGTTAATCTCAAAAAATACACAAAATTATCAAAAAATTATTAAAATAAACACAAAATTAATACAAAAAACAAAGGGAGGAGAATGCTCAGTTCAGCGGGGTTATCGACACGCAAACATCCCGGAGTCGAGAGGCCTGCATTCCGGTCTGTTGAGCTTGAATATTCGGAGTCATCATCGCAATCTCCACTTCCAGATCTATAAAAAAATGAATTTGAACCCCTAAATTTTTTTGAAGAATCCATATCATTAGGAGAGGAGAAGGAAGCAAACCCTAACCGTAAGGATGAGGAAAGGAGGAAGGATTAGGGGCGAATTTATAGAGAGATAAACTTAGGGTTTCGGTTCCGAAATTACCGATAAACCCTCGAGATTTATGGTAACAGAATTTGTTGGCAGACTTTAGAACCCGCCACAAATATGGATGGGGTCCGGCCCTTTGTTTGTAGGCCCATTGAGCAAGAATCAAAGTTATAATTATCCCTTCTTCTTTTTTATTTTTTTTTCTTTTTTTTTTCAAATCCAAAGATAAAATTAGTAATAATTAATGATTAATAAGTTGTTTTGTTTTTCATGTTTGTCACGATAATTTTAAAACAAAAGAGTGTATCGCATGGGTGACCATTTGTGGCATGTGGAAGAGTATCAACATATCGTGTCATATACATGTGATATACGAATAGGGACACAAATATGATTGGAGTCAGTTTTTTTGTGCAAAAGGCAAGGAAGATGTTGATGAGGTTGAAAACAATTGAAGATGCATATCCAAAATGGTTCAAATTTTTTTGATCATGAAGTTTTGCATCGAAACAAACGAGTCCACAACGAATGAAGGCGATATAAGCATTATGACGGCAAGGACCCATGAGCTTAGGGGTTGTTTAGATCCCTGAAGTGGGCTTTGAAATGAGCCATTTTTTGGAAGTGCATGTGGATGATTTCTTAAGTGGATTGACATGACCATTGACAGTTCCTGTCTGCTGAAGTGAACAATTGTTTTGCCCAAAACTCACTTCGTCAAAATTTTCTAAAAAAAATGAGAGGAAGTGGGATCGCCATTCATCCCTCGGTCCAGTCGCAAAACTCGTCGAAGTCTCCCCCCTCGTTAATGTCACCATTGTTCGTGCGGTCTTTCGAACTCGTCGATGATGTGGAGGCGGTATCGGAGAAGGAGGTCCCGTCGATGGAGTTCTCGATGGGGAGGATGGTGTGGTCGTTGTCACTCCCTAGTACTGGCATACAAAGAACGAGGGTATGACACGGCCAGCTACGCACTAAAGAATACATCAATACCCTATAATACGATCATGGTTGTATCTAGAAAAGGGGTGCAGACTACCATGCAAGTCTCATAGCACCAGAATATGTTATATATGTCTCAATCAATCAAACAAGAAAACAAATAGAACGTGTAAGATAAAACAGAAAGGCGTGACGCTCTATCAAAATAGTCATGAAGCTAGCTATACAAAATGAGGAGCTAGCACAATGTAAATAATATGATCATAAGTCAGTTGTAGTCTGAATAGATACAATCATATGAAAGGAATAAATTTCCATAATATCAGGCTAAACAGGTGTATGTGGCTACACGTCCAAAAAGAGAGAAAATGTTATTAGAGTGGTAAAGAAGAAACCTACTCAATCCCCTCGACGGCCATCCTCCTGGTGCATGCCATCGGTAAGAAGATATGCTAGATCTCTTGGCTCTGCTACTAGATCTGACCAAACAAAACCAGAAGGGTTAGGCCCCTATAGCAAGTACCACAAGAAAGTAAGAGCGAGTGAAGCAAAACCCAACAAAAGTAGTATATAAATATATAGGAACCTGTGTCGTAACTTGGGTCCATAGCCTATCATCACACAATTGCCCTGTGTTGTAACTCCATTCTGAAGGATACGACGACAGTACACCTTCAGCGCTTGACATTTGCGAGAGTGGTGATGGAGATAAATACTCCTAGGGATCTGCCAAAGTTAGTTTTGACATTACTACCTAATGGTAGTTAATTTGAGCAATCGATCACTTATGAATAGACTCCCCTAATGTGCAAGGTGTGTGGGTGCATCGGACACACATAGAAAGATCGCCCTGACTTTTCAAGGGAAGTTCTATGAGACAAAGTTTGGAAAGTCCTACAAGAGGCGTATGTGTGAGGTATGGTCGCAGCTCAAGAGGTGCCTTCAGAAGATGCTGCCTTGACATATAGATTTGTCATGCCCAACCAACTTGGGGGTAGTGACAACCCGGAAAAGGCTTTATGCAGAGCTTCGTATACTAATGATATTAGTGTATTTAATTGCCTTACTCAGCCAATGAGGTCAAGAAAATGGATGTATCTTTGCCTACCAGTGTGCTTCCTTCATCTTCATGGGAAAGAAAGCAGTCCATGGTGCCTCCTTATATAGGTTTATAGTCGTCTCTTGGCAATAGTGTAAGCCCCTCTTTCAAAATTTATGATTAGTCGGGGATTAGGGCTGATTTGGTTTTAATTAGGAATGATTATGGTTAAATAGGATTTAATATAATTAATTATAAAATTTTAGTTATTAATAAATTTCTACTTTCATTTATGATCATTAGGTGCACCTTGTCATGGTTTTAAAATTTGGAGCACAAGACTGTAGAAGCATGGAATTCATGTGCCACAGAGGCCAAGTTCCTATGCGCTACAAATAGTATGCGCCAGAGACATGTAGGATCGATGGCACCTCTAGAGGGGGGTGAATAGAGTGTAGCAAAAAAAAAATTACCAATAAAAAATTCTAAGCAGGTGAAGCAGATAATCAATCAAATTTAAAATGCGAGTAAAGCAGTAAATAGTAGAGGTAAGAAAGCAATACGCAGACACAACCGGTTTATACTGGTTTTCTTCTGAGAGGACTAGTCCAGTTCATGAGAACTCTTCCTCGCTATAATCCACTATTTTGAATAGAGATTACACCGCGTGTTTTACTCCGAAGAATACGCCAACTTCAACACCATCGTATTTTTATCTGAAGCCCACGGTCAAACTTCAACAATACCTTTCTGAGAAAAGCTTTTATACGCCAAGCTTTGTACAACTCGAATACTTCTAATCGAAAACCACTTGCACTAGAAGGATCGGGTTGTCTTGGAGATTTGAAGATTGAAGCTTTGTAAATTGAATAGAAAGCTTAGGAATAGATAGAGAAGATGAAGAATGAATGAGTGAATAGAAATGAGATTTTTTTCTCTTTTTATAGGTTTTTATAAGACAGAGTTCGGGCAGAACTCGGTAGCCTAACGTTCATAATTTTGAAGTTGGTGATCCAAAAGAATAGGTAAAGCTGCTGACTAGGATGAAATCCAGGTGACCGAGTTCAGGCAGAACTCTGGCTGAGTTCGGTTACCAGGGTTTCTGGTCAACCTGATTTGGTTTTGGCTTTTAGATGTGGGTTTGGTTTGGTTCAGGAAATGAATCAAGTTTGGGTCAGGAGAAATGGATCAAAGATAGGTTTTAGGATTGATCTTTCTAAATGCCAGTGATCTCAACTTACAATTTAATCTAGTCTCAATAAAAGAAAAATAGAGAATAAATGTGAAAAAAATTAGAGGTGATGTAAACTGTAATTTTTGGTTTCTTTTCATATCACATTCGGAGTTTTAAGTCAATTATCGAAATCGGTTTGACTAAGACTTAATGGGCCAACAAGACACAGAGTAATGTCGGCGCATCACAAAAAGATAGCAGATAAAAGCGCATGAAAAGAAGATTTTTATTAATTATAAAAATCTATTACATTGCTCTTTTTCATTGCATGGAAAATCTATTACAGCCTAGTCTAAACTCTATGGATAAGCGCATCACTTTGGCATCTCAGCATAGGCACATCTCTTCCTCGTCGCGAGCGAATCACTTTCTCGTCACGAGTGAATCACTTCCTCGTCAACGAGCGCATCACTTCCTCATCCCATCTCATGCACATCGCTTCCGAATGAAGCAGTTATTGAGCAAAACGTGGGTTGGCAATCAATCCAAACACAATAATCAACATCTTGGCACTCGACTCTTGTCTCAGGAAAGACCACTGCTAGTGAAGAATATGAGCACGAACTGTTCTATCCATAACTAACTCTGCGTATTTCAGTTCTTTGAAGAGTTTGTCGTCAAAATCGAAGCTTCTTTGAACGAGTAGATTCACAACCCACAGTATATCAACTCGCCAAGGAGGAGGATCAGTTGAGTTCATTCTCGATCAAAAGTTTGTGTGAAATGAGAACGAGCAAACTCTCTTCACCACAAACACATCTATTTATAGGCCAGGGTAGAACCAAACCCATGCGCCTAGTGGCAGCCTCCCCGAAATTAATGCGATGAACCTAGCAATAATGACAATGAATCTGCCATCTCGATTTCAACCAAATCAAAGTCATTAATTTCGAGCCTCGAAACGCATGACGTGGTTGACCAAAGATGATGCTCTCCTCAGACTGATGCACTACTCAGATGGATGCGCCCCACAACTAATACACTCTGCGGTACATGCATCCCATAAGCGATGCGCCTACATAAACTCTTCACCCATTAAAGCATTTAATGCTAAAGTGTTAGAAGTCAGCGATACACGTCTAGAGAACTGAAGTCGACAGTTTTCACAGAAAACTACTTGTTCGTTGATTACAACTGTACTTTGCCACATAGCTGACCCGAACAAATCTCGTTTGCGCTTCAGGAGTCATGCGTCCAAATATAGCATGAGCCCCTAAAGCCATGCGCCCAGACTTGCTATGCGCCCGAAACGCATACGCCAAGTCTCTTCATGTGCTGGGTCCCCCATGCACATCAAATCATTGATCTCTCAAATAGATAAAGATCTTTGAGCAATGTGCACGTGCCACGTGTCATTGATTTAGTCATGCTCATGACGGATACTAATCACCCAAGATCTTAACAACAAACGAATCTCAACAACTGCCACGTATCAGCTCATCCGTAGCCCAACAGTGCAGTTACACCAGATTCGGTTCAAGCTTCCCATACGCAGTGCACACGCGCCCAACAAAGTCATGCGCGTAGCGTTCCTACGTGCAAAATTTTCACGTGCACATCGCACATGCGCATATGAGTGGATCATTCCATCACCTATGAATAGAAGGATCATTCCTTCATTCAACCTCCCAGATTTGATCGCATATTAAGAGAGTCAGAGTTTACCTCAGGAGAGCCGAATCGCCGTTCAATCAAAGACATGCATTCGCTTCCTGATCATCGTTAGATCGTCAATAGAGTAAAAAATCAACTATCCATCGCCACTCGTCCCTGAAAAAAAACAAAAACAAAAGTATGCATGAAAGATCCCGTCGAAGATCAAATTATACTATATTCATTTGTTAATACAAAAAGTTATCAATTACTTTTTTTTAATAGCAAACAAGCTGGCGACTCAGCTGGGGACCACTTTCTCTTCCAATAAGAAGGTAGTATCGCAATCTGATGACAAAAAACTCAACTCCTCCCAGAAGACACTGGTGGTGCACTTCGATCAGCAAGCGTAAGAGGAGTTCATATCTGAAGGCAGTACAAGTCCTTCGAAGCAGCAGCCGAAGTCGAAGATGAATCGCCAAGTCTAGATGCCCAAGGGCAATGTGTAGAGCACCAAAGCCGAAGGAACTGCACCGGTACAGCCACTCCTTCCTGTTGACTCCACAAGTAAGCAAAATACTGCTTCTTGAGCGGCACATCTGCCAGGGAAGTGCAGTGTCAACTGCAACTCCCAACCTACTTCGTCTCAGTCTTAGAGGATGTGCCGAAAGAACAAAGGTGCAGCTACGTTCATGTGCATGGGTCTGATGCGTAGGGAAAACCTTCTTCCTTCGACAGAATCACTTGCCATCAAGGTAAGAAAAAGTTGAATTCTGAGTACTATGCGCCTTCGCGGGCTAGTACAAAAAAAATCTAAGGCAGCATGGGCCATGTGCCTTCAATGTGCTATGCTAGCAGCAAACCAGAAATGCACACTAAAAGTCATGCGCACAGCTGATGGTAATCTGTATAGAGTTGGCTTAGATGCTTATGCTCCGGAATGGATCAACTCTCAAAGTTCCCGTCCCACTTGGGTGCATTTTATGCACTGGAACTAAGTCAGGGGTGTAGACACTTACAAAAAAGAGAAGAATCACTGTCTTTTCTTATTAGCGCAAGGTACTACAAATTGAGTACACCTGAGAGATCCTGTACTGAGAATCCACGAGTACAAAAAGAATTCTGGGAAATGGGACGATGGAGATCGAGCGACAATTGCTCCTTTACTCCGTTGACACTTTGATTTACAAAAGTGGAAGAAAACCTAAGAAAATTGTTAACTCTCGGATCATTGGCAAGAAGGGCAACAATTTAGCTCTGAAATGCTCTCGGTTCTCTCCTTTTGAAGAGGCACATGCCCTCTATTTATAGTCGTTTTACACTGAAACGACTGTTATGCGCACACAGATAGAAAATATACTGATTTTACTGTGGACGCATAGTATCCCTTTGGACGCATAGGACGTAGGCGCATAAAGACTGCATGATCGTGGGTAGATCGTAGTCGCATGCTTCGATGCACGACTGCTCCTAGAGACTGACGTGGCCGTATGCCTCGGCCCATGACTGATCGTAGGTGTTGACTGAGTTATAGGGTTCACTACAACAAATATGGCCTACGATAGCAGTTTTTCTATAGCGCTCACGTGTCCCCGCTATAGAATGTTATCAACAATGGCGTTCTTTCAGCATTGCTATAAAAATGTTGAATTTATAGCGTTTCCTGAATGCTGTAGCGTATGTAACATTCATATTTGTATTTCAATGCAGATCTCATGTTCGAATGCTTGGAGAAGCAGCATAGAAAATTTTCTTTGGTTTGTTTATATAGCAGTTATAGCATTCTTCTCTATTTTAAAAAAAATCTAACAACACAACTATAGGTTCCTATTTTATACTTTGGTTAGTTTATATAGCATTAATAGCATTCTTCTCTATTTTAAAAAAAATATGTAATCTAACAACACATCCTTTGTTTTTCAGAAAAGAAAAAAACAAATTATATAACCTAGCAACACACAGCCAAAGGATTCGAACCTTTAACCTTCCATATAAGCACTCAATGACCCAACCAATTACTCTACAGCCCACTTGATTTTGTTTATGGTAGATTTGTTATTAATCCTCGTGTTAGCTTCCACCACTATTTCACACGAAAAGTTTTCCCACAAAAATAGCCATGCATCCCACACATTCTTTTTAAGCCCCACGAAAAAGTTTCCTTCTGCGCGCGAAGGAAGCTCTAGGGACATTAGGGTTTGCTGATCAAACCCTAATCCCTCTCGCCGAACTTTCGGGTATCTATCTCCCTCCTCCTTAATCTTTTTTCAGTTAAGAGAAAAGTTTGATCCGCAAAGTTTGATCAGCAAAGTTTTCCTCCGACAAAAACTAACCCACGAAAAGTTTGATCAGCAAAGTTTTCCTCCTGTGCGCGAAGGAAGCTGTAGGGTTAGTAGGGTTTGCTGATCAAACCCTAATCCATCTCTCCCTCCTTAATTTTTTTTCGGTTTGCTGATCAAACCCTGAAATTCTCCTTTTGGGTTTGCTGATCAAACCCAAAAATTCTTCGATCTTCTGCCCTTTCGAGAGGGCGTAATGGCACGATTGTGACATTCTTGCGGATAGAGGCATCTGTCCTAATTTTTCAAAAAGTTTGGAGAAGGTATATTTTTAATTTTTAAAATTTAACCTCCAATACTTGTTTTTTTTTCTTTTTTAGGTTTATTGTGCATCTACCAGTCCTGTCTTTCCAACCAAGGTATGGCAGAACAAACCCTAACATTTATTTTAAGTCTGAATATATGCTGTTTTGCAAAGTCTGAGTTATTTTTCTGGTGTTGTCAAGTTGGATATAAGCACGTGGTGGGTGTCATCATGATGAATAAAGATTGGGTTCATCTTAACAAGTATTGAAATCCATCGCTATACTAATGTGTTCACCTAAATTAATCCATTTGTATCACTTATTTATTTGATAATTCCTTTGCATTTGTTTTAGGAATACAACTTTGTATAAGCAATCTGTCCGTCAGTTTGTGGAATTTGCCAAGTCAAATGCAAAGAATGTAGATTTCATGTTATGTCCTTGCATTGATTGTAAGAATTTGTGTCGTGGAAATGAAGATATGATTTTGCTTCATTTGCTAAGACGTGGGATAGATATGTCTTACACCACTTGGATTTGGCATGGGGAAGGGTTGAACAATAAAATTCCAAATGTGGAACAGACTGAAATAACTGAAAATTTGAAGATGAACCCAATACTGAACCTATTGAAGAGGAAAGAGAGGATGGATTGATAACCTTATTGAAGGATGCAAAAATCCATTATACCCAACTTGCACAAAATATACTAGGTTATCAGCAACCGTTGTTTTATACAAGCACAAGTCTATGTATGGAATTTCTGATAAATGCTTTAGTCATCTTTTGGAAATATTGCATGACATGTTACCTGCTGAAAATACAATTCCAGAATCTTCACGTGCCGTTTCTTCATTGCTTAAGACGTTTGAGCTTGATTGTGAGAAGATAGATGCGTGTCCCAATGATTGCTGTCTATATAGAAAAGAATTAAAAATGAGGAAAAGTGTAACAAATGTGGATTGGAACGGTGGAAGAAAGATAAGACAGGTAAAATTCAGAAATGAGTTCGGCAAAAGTACTAAGGTACTTTCCGATAATTCCAAGGTTCAGAAGGATGTTTCAGTCAGCTGAATCGGCTGAAAACTTAAGGTGGCATCACAATCACAAAAGTGAAGATGACATCATGAGTCATCCTGTGGATTCCTTGGCATGAAGACCATTGATATGAAGTGGCCCTCTTTTGCAGAAGAGCCACGCAATCTTAGACTTGTCTTGCTGCGGATGGGTTTAATCCTTTCGGCAATCTTAGTTCTTCATATTCTGTTGGCCAGTGATGCTCACGACATATAATCTTCCACCGTGGCTATGCATGCGAAAAGAAAAATAATGTTGACACTACTAATTCCTGGACCGAAGCAACCTGGAAATGATATAGATATTTATTTACAGCCACTCATAGATGATTTGCTAGAGCTATGGAATAATGGAGTGCATGCTTATGATGCATTCACCAAATCTTTTTTCAACTTGAAAGCAATTTTGATGTGGACGATAAATGATTTTCCGGCTTATGGTAACCTAGCTGGATGTACTACCAAAGAAAATTAGGATGTCCTATATGTGGAGTGAATACATGTTCAAAATGGTTAAAATGTAGTAGGAAAACCATTTACATGGGACACAGACGTTTTCTTCCATCCAAGCATCCATTTCGGTCGAAAAAAAGTTGGTTTGATGGTAACCAAGAGCATAGGGAGCCACCTAGACTAATGACTGGATCAAAAATTTTAGAAGGGCTGAAAAATATGAGAAATAATTTTGGGAAGGGAAAAAACAATGGCAAAAGAAAGAAGGAAACTCCAAGATGTGGAAGAAGAAGTCAATATTTTTTTCACTACCGTATTGGGAGGTAATATCATATTATTTTTCTATGTGTTTTGTAAATACTTTCAATTGAGCTTTCCATTATTTTAACAATTTTTGTAAATATGTTTCTTGTTTTGTAGCATCATATTTTGTGCCATAATTTGGATCTAATGCACATAGAAAAAAACTGGTGTGATAGCATTGTTGGTACGTTGCTAAATTTGAAGGGAAAATCAAAGGATGGCATAGAAGCGCGTATGGATTTGGAAGATATGGGAATCAGACATGTTTTGCATCCAGAACGACAAAATAAGAGAATTTTTCTTCCACCAGGACCACACACACTTTCAAAGAAAGAAAAAGAAACTTTTTGCAAGAGATTATATAACTTGAAGTTGCCCGATGGTTACTGTTCAAATATCGGAACTGTATATCAGTGGAAGAATGCAAAATAATAGGACTCAAGTCTCATGATTGTCACGTGTTAATGCAACAGTTGTTGCCTGTGGCATTGAGAGGTCTTCTTCCAAAAGGACCAAGGAATGCAATATTTCGAATATGTGCATTTTTCAACGTCTTGTGCCAAAGAGTCATTGATAGAGAACAAATAGAGAAATTAGAGGAAGAAGTTGTTGAGATATTATGCTTGTTTGAAAGGTACTTTCCTCCTTCATTTTTCGATATCATGATTCATTTACCAATTCACTTGGGACGTGAAGCAAAATTAGGTGGCCCAGTCCATTATCGTTGGATGTATCCGTTTGAAAGGTGATTGTTTGCTTTTCTTTCTATTGATTTTTATTCATTAATTTGCTTACTTTAAATAAGAATTGTTTTTTTCGTCTCCTAGGTATATAAAGGTGCTGAAAGGATACGTTAGAAATCGCACGTCCCGAAGGTTGTATAGTAAAATGTTATCTTGCTGATGAAAGCATGAGATTTTTAGTGGGTACATGAAACAAGTAGCTGAGATGGATAATCGTCCAGTAGAAATGAAGATATTCAGAATGATGCAATTTTTGATGGCCGACCAATTTCGAAGGGGACAATAATGACATTGGATAAACATAAACTACAAAGTGCTCACCGTTATGTATTGTTCAATATGGCTGAAGTTGAACCTTATCTAGAGTAAGTTATTAGTAAACATACAACTCCAAAGTAACTTCTATATATTTGTAATTAATATCAAGTTAATAGCAGTTTTTCCTATTAGGATGCACTTGAAGGAGTTGAAACTTTCAGATAGACGCCTTGTTCAAAATAAAATTTACTTCAAGATCGCCATTCCAAGGAATTGTCAGGCTGGTTAAAACAAAAGGTCACAAATTCTGTTTTAGTACCCTTAGAAGTATATTTTCAAATGTTGTTACCTATATTTTATTTTGATTTTGAACAGATTGAGGGACAGTCCAGTGGAAACATATCCAACATGTTAAGAGGGCTTGCACATGGCCCTTCAAAACATGTTGTGTCTTATTCAGGATTTGTTATCAATGGTAACCGCTACCATACGAAGGACGCTGAGAACTCTAGACAGAACAGTGGTGTGTTACTTGAGGCAACAACTATTTGTAGATCCAGCTCGAAGGATAGGAACCAAATCACCGATACAGTTGCCTATTATGGAGTGCTCAAGAATATAATTTGCTTGGATTATCATACCTTCCATATTCCTATTTTTGATTGTGATTGGGCTAGCACAACAAATGGTGTCAAAATAGAAGATGGGTTTACCTTGGTTAACCTTCCCCAAGGAAAACACCACTTTGAAAGAGACTCATTTGTTCTAGCATCACAGGCAACCCAAGTATTTTATTCTAAGGACACTGCTTCATCTAATTGGTATGTTGTGTTAAAGGCACCACAAAGTGGTTTTCAAGAGATGGATATGGAAGTTGATCAAAATGTTATACACCATCATTAGCACCGGTGGATGTATCAAAACTAGATGAGAATGTTGAGGATGGTAGTGATAGTTACCTTAGAAATGATTGTGAGGGCGTTTATGTATAATTAGTTTTTCCCCTCTATCTTTAGTCTAATTAAACCAATACATTTATATCAATTATCTTATGATTGGATGCTTTCCCCTCTATCTTTAGTCTAATTAATGTTCAGTTCTCATATATAATGTTCAGTTCTGTTATATATTGTTGTGGGGTTGTTACTAAGAAGTTTAGAAATATTGTTGTGGGGTTGTTATGCATCAGAGTCTATTTGGAATGCTTGGATGCTTTCCCCTCTATCTTTGTTAGTTTTTTACATGTTAGTTTTGGAATGCATTTAAATTAGAACATTTAAATTTTTGTAGACTCTAAGATTGTAGCCATGTTCTAATTTGGAATGCTTGGATGCATTGAGCCATGTTCTAATTTGTTATGTAAGGATGCAAGCCATGTTCTAATTTGGAATGCTTGGAATGCTTGGATGCTTTCCCCTCTATCTTTGTTAGTTTTTTACATGTTAGTTTTGGAATGCATTTAAATTAGAACATTTAAATTTTTGTAGATGTAAGATAAAGGGGATTGTAGCCATTTTCTAATTTGGAATGCTTGGATGCATTGAGCCATGTTCTAATTTGTTATGCTTGATGCATTGAGCCATGTTCTAATTTGCATCAAAGTCTATGAGGGTTGTTATTCATCAGAGTTTATTTGTTATGCTTTCCCCTCTATCTTTGTTTGGAAAATATATTGTGGGGTTGTTATGCATCAGAGTTTATTTGAAATGCTCATATAGGTTCTCAGAAACGTGTTTCAGTTTTTTACATGTATTTGCAAACACAGAAGGTTATAGACTCTGATGCTCATATATATTTCAGTTTTTTTTCAGTTTTGCAATGCTCATATAGGTTCTCAGAAACTTTTTTCAGAAATTGTAGGAGTCTGTTGCTAGTTGTATACTCCTGATCATTTACAGGGGTGTATTTTTGTATTCTTAGGTGGTTCACAACATGGCTCATGCTGAGGTAAGTACCCTTACATGTATTTGAAACTAACTTTAGATAAATCTCATTTAATTTAAATGTTCTAATTTGTTGCGTATTCATAGAGTTCAAAACGTGCAAAGAAAAGAGCAAAGAAGCAGAAACAAGGCGCTGAGGCTGCTATTATGAATGATCCAAACGTTGGATTTCGTATAAATGAGCAAGAAGATTCAAATGTGGTAACTTAGTCATTTTTTGTAGAGTGCAAATCAAAAGGAAGATTCAAATGTGGACTTCATATAGTTGAGCAAGAAGATTCAAATGTATTTGTATTTCTAATATATGTTTTTCTTGCATATTTGTAGAGTGCAAATCAATCAAGGAAAAAAGAAAAGAAGAAAAAGCGAGGCAAGGAAAAATCTTGTGAGCAAGAAGAATCAAATGATGGATTAGACAGGAAAAAAGAAAAGAAGCGAAAACGAGGCAAGGAAAAATCTTGCGAGCAAGAAGATTCAAATGATGGATTGGACTAATCCATAATGAATCCAATGTGATACACAGAACAACAAGAACCCGTGGGCCTACTAGGTGTAGTGCTTTGCCAGTGGAAAGTGGGAATAGGCTAGAGGTGGAATTGAATGAACTTGGTCAACCCATTGGGAAGAACTCAAATATCTATCAACTTTTGTAGGGTTTAACACGTGAAATGGTGTCGATACTATATGATGATTGGAGACATGTACCTAATGAGAGCAAAGAATATTATTGGCAAGCAGTTACGGTAATCTTTTAAATCTTACAACTTAAAATGCAGTTTGCTTCTACTTTAGTGCTAATAATTATTTATGATCTATTGTACTTGTAGCAAAGGTTTACATTCAAGGAGCGAGAGAGGACGAGGCAAAAGCGTACGTTCTCCAACAAATGGAAGACTAGGTAGAACAAACAAAGCAAAATTGGGAAAATTTCTGAAAAAAAAGCCGAATGACGACCCAGCAGATTGGGAAGTATTTGTCAAAAAAAGATGCTCAAAACAATATAAGGTAAGGCTTCGGTTAAGTCGTATTGAATATACTAATTTTTGGTGTATGAACTTAGTTTGGTCCCCCTGATTCCTGTACTTGTCTGCATACTTGTTGATTCCTGTACTTAACTCTGTGTATGTGCATGAAAGGCCATATAGCCATGATATATGGAGATTGTTATCTTCTGGGTATTATTGACTACTAAGATTGATTTCTGTGATTGATTCTTGTTTGTGGAAATAAGAGTCTGTGAAATAACATGAATTCTGCCCAGTTAAATGTTGAATTGTCTCATGTCTCGATTAAAAGTACCCATTTTTATTCTCATTGAACTTATTTCCTTTAAAGTCTTCAGTGAACTTCATTGCAGTACACACTGCAGTGCACATTGCACATTGCAGTGCACATTGCAATTTCTGCATTTATTCTCAGTGAACTTCATAGCAGTGCACATACTGCAGTGCACATTGCACATTGCAGTGCACACAATTTCTGCCCAGCAATTTCTGCATTTACTGCACATTGCAGTGCACTTGCACATTGCACATTGCACACACCCCTACAGTCCCCTGCATATTGCAGTGCACACACCCCTACAGTCCCCTGCACCTAGCCACATTGCAGTAGAGATATTATCTGGCAGTCCTTCAGTTATATTTCGAATGTTTTATATAAAGTTTTTGTTTTATCTAATAATATGCATGTGAGTGTACGTAGGAGAAATCTACAAAGTTCAAGCAAATGAGAGAGAAACAAACTATGCCTTACCTTGGAAGTCGAAAAGGATTTGCTCGCATTGCGGATGAAATATTGGTACGTGTAACACAATTATTTGTTTCAAATTTTTATTTCTCCACTTGTCAATTATTTGTTTCAAATTTTTATTTCTCCACTTGTAACACAATTATTTGTTTTTATCTTATACAACGCAGAAAATAGAGGGTCCATGCCCTAAAGACAAAGCAAGGCTTCGTGCTTGGGTTCGAGGGTATACTAATCAAAAAGGTGTACCTAAACACCCAAAGGACAATGAACTATCGTATGTATAACCCCAATCATGTTTATATTGGCTAATTTACTGTGTTTGCTTTGACAATCACGCCGTGTCAAAAGGAGACTAATTCGAGTATCATTTATTGTTATTTCAGCAAAAGGCCAAAAATATCCTACTTGCACCGTCATGAGGGATCGACAAAAACAGGTTGTGATGGTGATGCACTATCACAAGTAATTACACAACCCGAAAAGCGTGGTAGTCTTAGAGGAGGCGGAGCTGGAGCAAGTCAATCTAAATTAGTGGCTAAAGCGAAGAATTCAGCTACAGTAGTTAGGCTTGAAAAAGAGATCGAGTCAATGCAGGAAAAAATGGTCTCAATGTCAACGTTAGTTGAAGACCAGGCAAAGTTGATAAATACTTTAATAAAATCAGGTAAGTAATTCTTATTTTTCTTTGATATTTTTTGGCACATATTACCACTGACGATTGCCTTCGTTAGAAATGTGATCAACAGGAACAAGCTAATGATGTTGAGGTGAGTGTCGATGAGGACAAAATTCCCAAAGCAAAGTTGATTCAATGCAAGGGCAAATTAACTCAATATCGAAGTTACTTCAACAACAAAACCAATTGATTGATAGTTTAATGAAAAGTCAAGTAAGAAGTCTACTTCTCAGCAGAATTCTTCAATTTGACATGAGGAAAACTTCGATTTTTTCTAACAAAAATGGTTATTCCCTATAGGAAAAGGATGAGGTGAATAACGATAAAGATGGTAACTATGAGAACAATGACAAGGAGGACACTGACGATGATGTGGAGATTGTAAAATCAAATGAACCAAATATCGTTTCAAAAACTCCATCTACTACTCCACAGGTAAGTATACTAGTAACAAGTAAAACTATTTTATCTCAAATGGTACTAGTATCAAATATAACATTCTTTCATTTTGTTGCAGTCACATAGTGGAAGTAGTCATCGTTGGTTGAAAGACCAAAAATGTAAGTTGCTAAATTGGACGGATCCGAATGAAATCGTTGCAATTGGACGATGGGTGACAGATGATCCGAAAGCGGTGGTTCATGGTACACCTCTTGGAAAAGATGTCTCTCGGGTTTGGGTATATTGCTTTACAACCCAAAGCACTACTATTTCGACCATGTTTCGGTAATGACATAATAGAAGACATCGTTGGAAGTACTACTGCATGGCCGATCGAACACATTACGACGTTGGATGACTAGGTACTTTTTATGAGCTGTTACTTTTTATGAGCTGTTGCTTTAGTTGATTTCATTAACCATGCACATTCACATACTCTTCCTCATACTGCCTATGCTTTCCTATACTTCTGCATGCTGCACATATCCATCACTTCTGCATGCTGCACATGTATCAGAGCAGTAGATACACTGCCTTTACAACATTTAATCATTGCATTCAATTTGGGTGCCCTGCATATTGCATACATTGCCACAGCACATAGCCTCCTTGCACTTTACTTCATGTATTACACTGCTGTCTTTCAGTTATCTGCAACTGAAAAAGTAGTATTCTCACTGTTAGACCACTTCTACTTGTCCAAATCTATGCTAAACAAGGATATTATATTAAGTAATAAGGAAATATTTAATAATATTATGATGTTGATGTTTTTTTAGTTGATATGATAAATATCTTTGTTTCTTCTAAAACATTCCAATTTTGGCTATATGTGTCATCTAAAGGAGTCAGCAGTACACAGGTTCTATAGTGCACGGCAAGGCAAGAAATTTGTAGTCAAAGAATTAGGAATAAAACAGAGGAGAGGGAGGTTGATCGATATATTATCATACCACTTAAGTAAGTAGTTATAAATAAATAATAAATATAAATAAATAAATAATACAATTAATTAATATTAATTAACATGAATATATTTTTCAATTATATGTTAAAATATTATGATTTATTTGTCTTCTTAGTTATATATCAATTATTTACTAATATTATATTGCACTATACCACTTCTGTATTTTCCCGCGGTCCTTCCTCCTCCATCCTTCTCTGTCATTGAAACACACCTGGAAAAAGTAAGGGGAGAAGTGCAAGAAATTCCAATGACTCTCCATTAGATCTCTTACATTCCCACCTCAGTACTGAGCATGTCTCATGTAGCAGAAACTACAGGTTTGTTTGAAGACTGAATATATAGTTTAAGGCTTGATCCGACTTTGTTGGCAATTCAGCACTTCTATCATATTGGATGATCTATGTTGACATAATTTATGGGCTAAATTACAACTTGATACCCTCAAATATTCTGGTTTTTAGACTGGAGAACTACAAGTTTAATCACAGCTGCTATCGAGATATTATATGTCTTTAGTCACACTCACACATTTTGATGACCACAGTTTTCTTTTCTTTTAATCTGCAAATGAGTTTGAAATTTTAAAAAGATAAAATTCATAGCAGAGTCGGCTCATTAAACTTTCTTGTTAGTTGTTACCTATTGTGATATATTAAGGAGATATTACCCTCTATCACACACGCGCACACACACATATTCCTACCTTTTCTAATGATGTTTGCTTATAGGGTTTTATGAGTATTATGTTTATCGAACTTTAACATTTTATATTGCTACAGGTTCAATCAATTGCATGGGGTCTCCATTCACCAGGGTTACTTCTCAGTGGTTTTTGATCAATCAGTTGTCTTGGTAAAAATCCAATCTTCATTCCCTTTCTTGCTTTATACTATTTTAGAGGTTGAAAGAATTCTTAAATTTATAACGAATTAGACGTAAGATAGGTTAGCATGAGTTGGCAGTACGTGGCTGAGGTTGAAGCTTTGGTTTAAGGGTGGGGCTGGTTGTAAGTCCAGGTTAATACTTCGGAACAACAGGGTGAGAACCATGAAGCAGGAGTTGAAGAGAAAGAACAAGGAAAAGCTTCTTTTTTGCTTTCAATGAACTTCAAAAAGATACAGATAAGGATAAAAGAAGCAATGTTCTATTGCAGAAATTTTCGAAGTACTCTCTGAGTACTTGGGACAAGTTCAATACATCAAACTACCACTAAATTTGGAAAAAATAAAAAAAAGGTCTACAATTTAAATTCTAACTAAGCAAACGTGGATGGTCTGGAATACTCGAGTATCAGAAATATTTCTATCTTATTTTTTATATCATAATGTGTTTTCTTCTCAATTTTGTGTAGGTTGGCGTATATGTTTTGTGGTTGGGATAGCTGCTAGAGGGAAGGAGGCGAGCTATTTTTGGCCTACAAATATTTGTAAATGGAATGGTTTATTTTGGACTACAGATACTTTGTAATGGAATGGTTTATTTTGGCGTACAACTACTTTTTCTACATCTTGAATGTTTTAATGACTACTTTTTGTACATCTTGAATGTTCTAATGAAACATTTCATATTTTGGCAAATCTTTACTATATCTTGATTGATCGAAATGCAAGTTACGATTGAAATTGTCTGCGATTGAAATTGTCTGCGATTGAAATTGATCGAAATACAAAACAGGTTATGAAATATGAAATTCTGTAGCAGATATGAAAGGATATGAAATTCTATAGCAGGTGGATATGAAATTCTGTAGCAGGTTTATAGCACTCAAAACGTCTAAATTGCTGCTACCACGATAGCATATGATGAACGCTAATAAATCAAACCATTCATCAAACGCTATAAATCATCCACAGCATTCACAAACGCTATAAATAATCCACAGCATTCATAAACGCTATAAGTAATCCACAGCACTCACGAACGCTATAAACAATCTACAGCGTTCTAGAATGCTATAAAATATTTACAGCATTCATAAACGCTATAAAACATCAACAGCATACACGAACGCTATAAACCTTCTACAGCATTCAGGAACGCTATAATGTTATAGCGTTCACATGTCTGGACATACTATAGCGTCGGCGATCATAGCAGACAGAATATGCTATAGAAGGCTTTCTATAGCGTTCTTCGCATGCTATTGTAGGCCATTTTGTTGTAGTGGTTGTCTCTGCCTTGGGCGCATAGTGTTGGGAGCAGACTATGCGCCCACACTTGGGCGCATGATTTAGTATATGAAGCAGTTTTCTGTGGGCACATAGTCCCCTTTATCATATGGGTACATAACAACTTCCATCTGGGCACATAGTCCTTCATTTTTATGCTTCTACAAGACCTCCTTCAAAGTTTTTGATCCTTGAACGAGTTTAGAATACTTTGAAAGAAACATGAGAGACTTTCTATAGCTTTATGGGCGCATAACGAATCATCTTCTTGGGCGCATGACGGATCATCTTCTTGGGCGCATGACGGATCTTCTTGGGTTTATAAATGTTGTCAGGCTGTCAAATATGGTTGTTGAGAAAAAATCTGAATCGACAGATTCGTTGGAACAGAATTTGAAGAGCTCTACTCTCTGTGTGATGTCTATGCGTAGCCCGTATCAGCAAAATATGGGCGTATAATACCCAACATTTGAATTTGTGTGGGCGTATAGCCATGTGGGCGCATAATTCCCTTCTTTGCCTATAAATAGGCCTCAGGAGAGAAAAAATTCATTCTCTCCTATTTTCAAAAATTTTCAAGTTTTTTTTTCTTTTTCTCTTTATCGTGGAATCATGTCTCCCAAGGCTGCTTCAACTCCCAAGAGGTCCGCGAAGGGTAAGGAGGCTGCAGCGAGCGGTTCTTCTCCTTCGGCAACGTCTTCAGTGTTCCAAGACTCTATTCTGGGTGAGATTAAAACATAGTCCAGAGCGTTAATTTATGATGCTCGGACTGATATCTGCTTGGACGCATAGCTATTGATATGCGTCCAAAGCAACCTTTCTCTGTCTAGCATTTTTATGTGCCCATAGAGTCATGCAGACACATACTTGTTGCTTTTGACTGCAACATGTTATGCGCCCACATAGAAACTTTATGTGTTCAAGAAGGAATTCTATGCGACCAAAGCCACTGTGGGGGCATAACTCATAGGCACATAGAAAGTTTTTCCAGGACTTAGTCATTTTTCTAACTTTTTGTTCTGTTTTTGCTGTTGACATGGTTATCCCGGCTCTTGGTAGGATTCCTCTCAGCTTTGCCCGCCAGGCTCTGGATTCAAGCCTCGTCACCACCATGATCAGGAACGTTCAAGCTAAGATCAGCCAAAACCAGCCTTTGGTGCGGATGATCACTATGCTTGAACAAGACAAGACGTTTCTGAAGCAGATGATGAACAATGAGAAGTTCGTGCTCGGAGGGGCACGGAGCTTCAAAAGATCGTACTTTCTGTTCGGTGACAGCCTGGAGTTTGAGGATGACGAGCCAAAACGTCTAAGGGACCCTCTGGTGGTCAGATTGAATGACCTGAGGATATGGTTGCCGACTATGGAACGCCAATACCCTTTGTCGGCGTTTACCGATTTAGCTGTCCAGAGACAGATGAAATGGGATCTGACCCCTGAACTTCGTGGAGTCGTTTCTTGCAAGATCCAATTTAACTTCGGTGACCGGAAGAAAGACACCTTCAAGTGTGTCAAGGGCTCCACCTCCTATTCTAGGAGGGGCTGCACCCTGGGGCCATAATAAATGATGTTCCGACTGATCTTCATCCTTATGCTGCCGAGATCCTCTCCAATCTGATGATGTGAAAGAAAGAGTCGTATCCGAGAGGGAAGATGCAGATAAAAGGTTGGTTGGTTCTTTGGTTGATAGATGGATGAGGGTGGTCGACTCTTCGTGGATGGAGATCGCTGCTCCTTTGAAGATTATCGATTGTCAATGTTCCCTTTGTCGATCTCGATTGTTGCTTTGGTGGTAGAAGATCTCCTTCTATTTATAGAGAACCGAGCACATATGCGATGTGCATTAGGGTTCCTGAGATATAAAAGAATCTACCGTCATTGTACGGTACGAGCTTCTGTGGCGCTGACACGTGGCGGACATCAAAAGTCCCCTCAAACAAGATCTCTGGTGGTTATAAACATAATCGAATGAGGTGACACGTTGTCACGACCCACACCCGCTTTTCGGATACGAGACGTGTCCAAGCCAGCCTACGCCGCAGAGTCGGCGGTAGAACGCTGTCAAGCCCGCAAGTAATAAATGCTCAAAAATACTACAGTTGCTGCTCATTCATAATTCTACATTTATTACAACAGTTATAACATTTATATTTAAAGGAAATACAAGATTTTATAATTAATAAAAATGATACAACTTTTCTATTTCTAGGTTGTCTTCAGCATACCCAAGTCTTCTCCAGTGCTAAGAGTGATAGCGGCTAAACCTAAAAATGTTGGTTTCCAGTCAGGAATGGAACAAGTACACAAACCGACGGCAATGCAAAACACAATAGAATTAACAAGACATGAAAATAGCATATGGAATATGAAAGCTAGTAAGAAAACTGATGACATAGCACGATAGGAAGTAAACAAGGAAAAACTAATAAAAGACATCTATCTAGGTGGTATGAAATATCCTTTTCGACATATGAACGGCTAGGGGGTAAATCCGGCATCTACACGTGTCGTGTGCATGCTATTGTTCACGAATAGACATCATGGGATAGTTCTGGGTAGTCCACATGTCTACTAAGATATTTCCCCTCCCGACTACTACGTGTGAGCGTGTCAACAAGCAACAAGATATATGTATAGACATGAAATGAAAAGACTACTATGAATTGGAAAGCAATCAGAAAGTGCACTTTCCTGATGTCCTTAGCTGGAGAAACCAATAATAATATACCACTCACTGAGCCACAATCAGTCAACACATACAGAAGTATCCAGATGCTGAAAGAAATAGTACCAACATTCTCAGA
>JANAVB010044814.1:2723664-2865802 GCA_029216955.1 Iris pallida
GATAGCTGCTAGAGGGAAGGAGGCGAGCTATTTTTTGGCCTACAAATATTTGTAAATGGAATGGTTTATTTTGGACTACAGATACTTTGTAATGGAATGGTTTATTTTGGCGTACAACTACTTTTTCTACATCTTGAATGTTTTAATGACTACTTTTTGTACATCTTGAATGTTCTAATGAAACATTTCATATTTTGGCAAATCTTTACTATATCTTGATTGATCGAAATGCAAGTTACGATTGAAATTGTCTGCGATTGAAATTGTCTGCGATTGAAATTGATCGAAATACAAAACAGGTTATGAAATATGAAATTCTGTAGCAGATATGAAAGGATATGAAATTCTATAGCAGGTGGATATGAAATTCTGTAGCAGGTTTATAGCACTCAAAACGTCTAAATTGCTGCTACCACGATAGCATATGATGAACGCTATAATAAATCAAACCATTCATCAAACGCTATAAATCATCCACAGCATTCACAAACGCTATAAATAATCCACAGCATTCATAAACGCTATAAGTAATCCACAGCACTCACGAACGCTATAAACAATCTACAGCGTTCTAGAATGCTATAAAATATTTACAGCATTCATAAACGCTATAAAACATCAACAGCATACACGAACGCTATAAACCTTCTACAGCATTCAGGAACGCTATAATGTTATAGCGTTCACATGTCTGGACATACTATAGCGTCGGCGATCATAGCAGACAGAATATGCTATAGAAGGCTTTCTATAGCGTTCTTCGCATGCTATTGTAGGCCATATTTGTTGTAGTGGTTGTCTCTGCCTTGGGCGCATAGTGTTGGGAGCAGACTATGCGCCCACACTTGGGCGCATGATTTAGTATATGAAGCAGTTTTCTGTGGGCACATAGTCCCCTTTATCATATGGGTACATAACAACTCCTTCCATCTGGGCACATAGTCCTTCATTTTTATGCTTCTACAAGACCTCCTTCAAAGTTTTTGATCCTTGAACGAGTTTAGAATACTTTGAAAGAAACATGAGAGACTTTCTATAGCTTTATGGGCGCATAACGAATCATCTTCTTGGGCGCATGACGGATCATCTTCTTGGGCGCATGACGGATCATCTTCTTGGGTTTATAAATGTTGTCAGGCTGTCAAATATGGTTGTTGAGAAAAAATCTGAATCGACAGATTCGTTGGAACAGAATTTGAAGAGCTCTACTCTCTGTGTGATGTCTATGCGTAGCCCGTATCAGCAAAATATGGGCGTATAATACCCAACATTTGAATTTGTGTGGGCGTATAGCCATGTGGGCGCATAATTCCCTTCTTTGCCTATAAATAGGCCTCAGGAGAGAAAAAATTCATTCTCTCCTATTTTCAAAAATTTTCAAGTTTTTTTTTCTTTTTCTCTTTATCGTGGAATCATGTCTCCCAAGGCTGCTTCAACTCCCAAGAGGTCCGCGAAGGGTAAGGAGGCTGCAGCGAGCGGTTCTTCTCCTTCGGCAACGTCTTCAGTGTTCCAAGACTCTATTCTGGGTGAGATTAAAACATAGTCCAGAGCGTTAATTTATGATGCTCGGACTGATATCTGCTTGGACGCATAGCTATTGATATGCGTCCAAAGCAACCTTTCTCTGTCTAGCATTTTTATGTGCCCATAGAGTCATGCAGACACATACTTGTTGCTTTTGACTGCAACATGTTATGCGCCCACATAGAAACTTTATGTGTTCAAGAAGGAATTCTATGCGACCAAAGCCACTGTGGGGGCATAACTCATAGGCACATAGAAAGTTTTTCCAGGACTTAGTCATTTTTCTAACTTTTTGTTCTGTTTTTGCTGTTGACATGGTTATCCCGGCTCTTGGTAGGATTCCTCTCAGCTTTGCCCGCCAGGCTCTGGATTCAAGCCTCGTCACCACCATGATCAGGAACGTTCAAGCTAAGATCAGCCAAAACCAGCCTTTGGTGCGGATGATCACTATGCTTGAACAAGACAAGACGTTTCTGAAGCAGATGATGAACAATGAGAAGTTCGTGCTCGGAGGGGCACGGAGCTTCAAAAGATCGTACTTTCTGTTCGGTGACAGCCTGGAGTTTGAGGATGACGAGCCAAAACGTCTAAGGGACCCTCTGGTGGTCAGATTGAATGACCTGAGGATATGGTTGCCGACTATGGAACGCCAATACCCTTTGTCGGCGTTTACCGATTTAGCTGTCCAGAGACAGATGAAATGGGATCTGACCCCTGAACTTCGTGGAGTCGTTTCTTGCAAGATCCAATTTAACTTCGGTGACCGGAAGAAAGACACCTTCAAGTGTGTCAAGGGCTCCACCTCCTATTCTAGGAGGGGCTGCACCCTGGGGCCATAATAAATGATGTTCCGACTGATCTTCATCCTTATGCTGCCGAGATCCTCTCCAATCTGATGATGTGAAAGAAAGAGTCGTATCCGAGAGGGAAGATGCAGATAAAAGGTTGGTTGGTTCTTTGGTTGATAGATGGATGAGGGTGGTCGACTCTTCGTGGATGGAGATCGCTGCTCCTTTGAAGATTATCGATTGTCAATGTTCCCTTTGTCGATCTCGATTGTTGCTTTGGTGGTAGAAGATCTCCTTCTATTTATAGAGAACCGAGCACATATGCGATGTGCATTAGGGTTCCTGAGATATAAAAGAATCTACCGTCATTGTACGGTACGAGCTTCTGTGGCGCTGACACGTGGCGGACATCAAAAGTCCCCTCAAACAAGATCTCTGGTGGTTATAAACATAATCGAATGAGGTGACACGTTGTCACGACCCGCACCCGCTTTTCGGATACGAGACGTGTCCAAGCCAGCCTACGCCGCAGAGTCGGCGGTAGAACGCTGTCAAGCCCGCAAGTAATAAATGCTCAAAAATACTACAGTTGCTGCTCATTCATAATTCTACATTTATTACAACAGTTATAACATTTATATTTAAAGGAAATACAAGATTTTATAATTAATAAAAATGATACAACTTTTCTATTTCTAGGTTGTCTTCAGCATACCCAAGTCTTCTCCAGTGCTAAGAGTGATAGCGGCTAAACCTAAAAAATGTTGGTTTCCAGTCAGGAATGGAACAAGTACACAAACCGACGGCAATGCAAAACACAATAGAATTAACAAGACATGAAAATAGCATATGGAATATGAAAGCTAGTAAGAAAACTGATGACATAGCACGATAGGGAAGTAAACAAGGAAAAACTAATAAAAGACATCTATCTAGGTGGTATGAAATATCCTTTTCGACATATGAACGGCTAGGGGGTAAATCCGGCATCTACACGTGTCGTGTGCAGATGCTATTGTTCACGAATAGACATCATGGGATAGTTCTGGGTAGTCCACATGTCTACTAAGATATTTCCCCTCCCGACTACTACGTGTGACGAGCGTGTCAACAAGCAACAAGATATATGTATAGACATGAAATGAAAAGACTACTATGAATTGGAAAGCAATCAGAAAGTGCACTTTCCTGATGTCCTTAGCTGGAGAAACCAATAATAATATACCACTCACTGAGCCACAATCAGTCAACACATACAGAAGTATCCAGATGCTGAAAGAAATAGTACCAACATTCTCAGAATAGTCAAATTAGCTAGGATTGCCTGTCCTTAAGTCCAATTCTGGACATAGGGGCAAAATGGTAATTTTGGGCAAAACGGTGTCCGTCGTTGGATCCGCTTTGCACCGAAAAGCGTGTCAGAGTCAACAGTCTCTAAAATCGTCAAACTACATGTCTACAGATCCAGTTTTCCGATACGAACCCAACCGTATGTCCAAAGTTGGGTTCCGGCGGGCCATGCACAAAATCGCCCATTGAGTAGGACCGTAGGCCCGCAAAACGACGATTTTATCAACGGTCTCAGAATCGGATCAAACTTGGCATTCAGGACCAGAAAAACGATACGGTTCTGTTGGCGCAAGTTTCGTCTCGATCTGACGAGCGTGCACAATGTAATTGGAGAATTTGCAAAGTGTACGATACGGTGAATTTCGATGGATACGCATCAAATTCGCCGCACACACGCGACCAATTTGAATTCCGCCAAAGCCCACACGACCACGAAGCCGTTACGCAGCTTTCGATGCTTTCGGTTTGTGACCACGTTGCCCGGAATGGCGGGACGCACGTCGTGTGGATCAATTTCTAAGTTTTTAAAATAGGTTTTTCTTGATTTTTAGGAAGTGATTTCTCTGTGAATAATTAACAAAATTCTAATCTAAAAAGTAGGTGGTGATCTCCTATATGTCGTCTTTATTTCTCTTTAAACACAATTTCGAAACTGGTGATGGTTTGGCAGGAAAATCGATGCCAAGTTGGTTATTTGAACTGTTCTTGGCCCTGTTTCGGGACAGGATTTTCGTCGATTTTGGTTCGATTTCCCGTCGACTGGATTACAAATCTACTCAAACTAATTGACGGGTTAGGAAGTAGGTTAGGTTGTAGTTATACCTGAACAACTGGTTCGACAAAAGATCGAACGAGGTGGAAGTGGGAGCGTCGCGAAGTTGGCGCGCTGGCTGCCTCTACAGCTGTTGCTGTCCTGTTTCGGCACGTGCGCGCGTGGCCTCCGGCCGACTTCGGCCATGCGCGGCGGTGGTGCCGGCGGCCGAGGGTGGCTGGGGCGCACGTACTTGAGATGGTGGCGCGGCGTTGGAGTCAGTTTGGTTAGGGTTTCGAGTTCTTCCTTACTCGATTTCAATCTCCTGTATATGTACTTGCGCGGGTTCTCAGCGCTCGGGCTTCTCGGGTTCAGGTTGGGGAATACTGGCTTGGGCCGGCCTGGCTGGTTTTTGCCAAGCCATCCTGGGCCTGGGCCTGGGCCTGGGTAGCTGGGCCGGCCCTGAGCCCTTTGGGAAGGCTCAGATTGGGCTGCTGTTTGGTCTCGGTTAGCCCGAGCAGTTGTGGGGATTTTGGTTCAAGCATTTGGGGGGGGGGAATAGTATGGCTGGGTTTGCTTAGCTGCTCCTTAAGTGGCTTTATGTATAAGTCTATGTATAGATACACCAATATACACCACACATATATATATATATATATTATATATATTTATATTATACACTCATATGTATGCAAACGTATATTTATATATATACACACATATATTTATATACATTATACACGTGTATATATCTATATGCACACATACACCTTCATATATAATATATTTATTTTACAGAATTAATATAACAAACATTAATAATAATATTAAATAACAATTTTAATAAAATAATACTAATAATAATAACGAAGTTTAATAAACCAATGACGGGTGTACATACAAATATATATATATATATATATATATATATATATATATATATATATATACATATATATATATATATATATATATATATATATATATATATATATATACAGCCTAATAATCTAAAAATGTACAAGGACACATTTGTACAATTATCATCGAATATCAACTAATATTAATATTTTAAATATTTAATTAAGAATACATAGAAAATATTCATTGTATCATTAAAACAGAATACGACACCATCATACCAAAATACATCGACACGAATGTCATTGGACGTTCCGCTGCATGACTACATGGCTTGGGCTTGGTACGGGTCCAGTCCGGGCTGGTTCGGTACAACCGGGTAGTTACAAAGTCAATAAATTTAATAATAAATAATTAAAATATTTATAATGGCCATGTTATAACTTGGCCTGGCCTTCTTAGTTAGGACATCACTATGTCTCGGCCTTCCCTTGCCATGACTAAACGCTAGTCAAAGCACGCCACTGAGCTATCCGTGCCATAATTCCTAGTCACCTTGTACTCCAAATCTCAACTATGGCTAAAATCATCTACCGTAATAATTAACTATTTAATTATTTACAAAAATCTAAAATTACCCTTTAAATTAAATAAATAAAAATAAAATATTTAAAAATTCCGGGAAGGGGAGCTACAAATCTATCCACCTTAAAAATAATTTCGTCCTCGAAATTCTAACTCATAAACATGCTTAAAATTCAAAAGAAAATAAAAATAAATCCACTACTTCTTTAATCTCTTCAAATTTAATTTCTCCGAAATAATTTATATCCTCCTCCTAGCCATTTTGTAACTACAAATCCTTGAGGACTTCTACCCACCTTTGGTCACACTACTCCTCAAACTAAAATCTTAAAACCTTCTAACTGGTTGCTAACAATCCTACCAACAAATATCTAGAAATATGGTATCTATAATCCTCTCCTACCTATCAAGCAATCCAAAAATTTAACAAGCACAAAATACACCAGTAGCTAAGAAATATATAGATAAACTCTAAATAGTATGCCCATTTGTAGCTCTAAAATAGGAAGGACGGGAAGGTAAGGAAGAATAATCGAGAGCAACTACAAAGATTCAAGAGCGGTAGAGAGTTTCCAATGATGCAGGTAGAAAGAAAGTTTTACGGACCATTGAGTTATTTGCTAGATTGGGCTACTCTAGTCTAGTCATCACTGCTAAATCGAAGAACCCTTCATTTCTTAGAGGGTCTTGCAATCCATGTAATACGAAAATTTCGTTCTCGAAATTCTAATTCAAACAAGGTTCCATAACGGAACGAAATTTGAGAAATCAAGGTTGTGGTCTTAATGGGTTCTCTATTTGGACATCAGTTGTTGGTTGGATGAACCTTGGATCTTAATGGACTGAACGGGATCCCAAGATAAGACTATGTCTACTAGGTTAGGGTAACCTAGAATAGGCTTTCACTCAAGTGGTTGAGCTAGTTGTCAGTAAGGTTGGTTAGCTAAGTTCCTAAAGTCCAAAATGCACCTTCGGTGACTTTTGTGTTTAAATAGCACAAGAGACCTCAATTGGGTGGCACACTAGTGGTATACGCGTAGTGGACCCCGAGTAGATCATAACCATATATTGGGTCGAAGGAATTAAGTCGAAGTTGAGGCTCTAATGGAAGTCGGGAAATGTACTAGCATTATGGTAAGGGTTATAGCTAGTCCTTTTAACCTGAAAGTCATAGTACAAAAATAGAGTACAAGAGGACGGGTTTGAGTAGGATATGATATACCTAGATGAAGGTGGACTCGTCTAGACCTTACATGTGAAATTTGTTGGAAGGTAACAACTGGCCTCGTGCTCCGAATATTAATGACACGGTCAGGGGCACAAAATGATCTAAATAAAAAGTGGGAGTCCAAGGGCACTAATCGTCATCCTAATGGAAGTTATTCTAATCACTCGGTAATGCTGGTATATCCTAAAAAAATTTAGAAGGCTTGCGGTCTACCCACCTTAGAGGCTAGGATATGGTGGCAAGGTTCCTGTCACTGGACTGGCCGATGGTAGCTACACTTGCATATACAACTATCATAGCCATGGGAATATTATGTATCTACCTATCAATCACGAGCTTTCGTCTTTCAAATAAGTGAAAGACAAAAACAATAAAGAGTTCGAGAGAGATGTCACTGAACACAATTACATGATTCAAGGGCGAATGTATAATTCAAGAAGAATTGTCAAAGCAGTCGCGGATGAGATCCTAGATACTTCTATATCTCAATCCACATAGGATAATTAAATAAAAAGCGAACCAAATGTATCATGGTTGATCAGACCGTAATACAATGATTCTGATTAGACCATGTGTTAGCGGGCGTCCCCAATAAACATATGTCTCGAATCAAGCTCGATAAAAGGACAAGCTTGCAAAAACTAGGCTGTAATAGCAGCGTTGGTCGAGATAGTCAAAATACAAGTATGCTAGATTTTTGGAAGGAGGAAATAAGTAGTTCGAGTTTTGAAAAATCAAAACCTTACCCGGTGTTACTGCTTATACAGTCAATCCTACTATCTTCTATTCATAAGGCCTTGGTCGACTAATGGGTTATGGACTTCTGAATTCTATACTCCAGGTGAATCTATTAGTGTCTGTCCATTACCTCGTCAATATATCACAATGACCACATAATACGAGGTTGGAAGACATGCCACAGAACTTCCACTAGTATTGGTTTTGTGTCTTATGGAACACACAAGGCACTTTCCTATCCTCTATGATATCCTAATCTTGTGATCACGTCTAAAATCATTTTACCGAGAATTATGTCTTGCCCATATAATCTGGCTGTGGCAAACTCTTGGTTCCATGATTCAGCAGCGATATGCTATCAGGTATTCTACCTTATATTGACACAAGGATATTTAAGATCTAAAGAGGTCGGTGAGAACATAGTTTCTGCAATGTTCTATAACCTATGATCCTCAAAATGGTTTCATTTATGTGGGTTGTGCCTCGCCAGTGCGCTGTTGGCTGCAGTGAACCCACATTCTCCACTCTCAAATAATTAACGACAGTGTGCTGCTGTCTAATCTTTATTGGTTAGCTAATATTTCTCTAACTATAACCGTAAAAATTTATGAGCTTCTAGAGATTCAAACAAGTTGACTAAAAATAGAGCGTAGGTATTTGTCCTATCAATCACAACATTTAAAATAAAAAGATTTAATCCTGGAGGAAATAATTAAAGACGAAAGGAATACAAACACTCTAGTATCTATTTCATATGCATTTCAAATTGTTGAGGGAAAACTTTAAACCAATCCTACATCGAGATTTCTATATGAAAACCAGAATCAAAAATTATAAACCAGTTATTTACAGCAAAATAGAATTTAAAATAGGCAATTTTAACTGATGATAAAATTATATCTACAAAGAGCAAAAGAAAAACTGAACAGGTTATCAAGATTATAGCCTTAATTCTAGGGAAAGCCTAACTAGCCAAGTGAGTAGTATACCCACGTTGGATCATGTCGTCATATCAAGGGTAATAGTGTTTCTATTGAGGTTTGGCAAGTCATCTGAATTCAATAATTCTTAAATAGCATGGCCTATCTAACAACCTTAACTACCCAATCGGTCAATTTGAACAAGGGACTCCTAGTCCTAGTCATTATCTTAAATTATTTTAATCCTAATTGTGAATGAGCATTTCCTGGGCGCAGGCTCGCAATAGTACGACTAACGTACCATCACGAGTTCGTAAAATTTTGCAAAAACTGACCTGCATGGGCTACCACAAAAACTTGTCACGACCCGCACCCGCTTTTCGGATACGAGACGTGTCCAAGCCAGCCTACGCCGCAGAGTCGGCAGTAGAACGCTGTCAAGCCCGCAAGTAATAAATGCTCAAAAATACAACAGTTGCTGCTCATTCACAATTCTATATTTATTACAATAGTTATAACATTTATATTTAAAGGAAATACAAGATTTTACAATTAATAAAAATGATACAACTTTTCTATTTCTAAGTTGTCTTCAGCATACCCAAGTCTTCCCCAGTGCTAAGAGTGATAGCGGCTAAACCTGAAAAATGTTGGTTTCCAGTCAGGAATGGAACAAGTACACAAACCGACGGCAATGCAAAACACAATAGAATTAACAAGACATGAAAATAGCATATGCAATATGAAAGCAAGTAAGAAAACTGATGACATAGCACGATAGAGAAGTAAACAAGGAAAAACTAATAAAAGACATCTATCTAGGTGGTGTGAAATATCCTTTTCGACATGTGAACGACTAGGGGATAAATCCGGCATCTACACGTGTCGTGTGCAGATGCTATTGTTCACGAATAGACATCATGGGATAGTTCTGGGTAGTCCACATGTCTACTAAGATATTTCCCCTTCCGACTACTCCGTGTGACGAGCGTGTCAACAAGCAGCAAGATATATGTATAGACATGAAATGAAAAGACTACTATGAATCGGATAGCAATCAGAAAGTGCACTTGCCTGAGGTCCTTAGCTGGAGAAACCAATAATAATATACCACTCACTGAGCCACAATCAGTCAACACATGCAGAAGTATCCAGCTGCTGAAAGAAATAGTACCAATGTTCTCAGAATAGTCAAATTAGCTAGGATTGCCTGTCCTTAAGTCCAATTCTGGACATAGGGGCAAAATGGTAATTTCGGGCAAAAATGGTGTCCGTCGTTGGACCCGCTTTGCACCGAAAAGCATGCCAGAGCCAACGGTCTCTAAAGTCATCAAACTATATGTTTACGGATCCAGTTTTCTGATACGAACCCAACCGTATGTCCAGAGTTGGGTTCCGGCGGGCCGTGCACAAAATCGCCCGTTGAGTGAGACCGTGGGCCCGCAAAACGACGATTTTATCAACGGTCTCAGAATCGGACCAAACTTGGCATACAGGACCAGAAAAACAATACGGTTCTGTTGGTACAAGTTTTGTCTCGATCTGACGAGCGTGCATAAAGTAATTAGAGAATTTGCAAAGTGCACGATACGGTGAATTTCGACGGATACGTATCAAATTCGTCGCGCACACGCGACCAATTTGAATTCCGTCAAAGCCCACACGACCACGAAGCCGTTACGCAGCTTTCGATGCTTTTGGTTCACGACCACGTTGCCCGAAATGGCGGGACGCACGTCGTGTGGATCAATTTCTAGGTTTTTAAAATAGGTTTTTCTTGATTTTTAGTAAGTGATTTCTCTGTGAATAATTAACAAAATTCAAATCTAAAAAGTAGGTGGTGATCTCCTATATGTCGTCTTTATTTCTCTTTAAACACAATTTTGAAACTGGTGATGGTTTGGCAGGAAAATCGACGCCAAGTTGGTTATTTGAACTGTTCTTGGCCCTGTTTCGGGATAGGATTTTTGTCGATTTTGGTTCGATTTCCCGTCGACTGGATTACAAATCTACTCAAACTAATTGACGAGTTATGAAGTAGGTTAGGTTGTAGTTGTACCTGAACAACTGGTTCGATGAAAGATCGAACGAGGTGGAAGTGGGAGCGTCGAGAAGTTGGCACGCTGGCTGCCTCTACAGCTGTTGCTGTCCTGTTTCGGCACGCTCGTGCGTGGCCTCCGGCCGACTCCGGCCATGCGCGGCGGTGGCGCCGGCGGTCGAGGGTGGCTGGGGCACGCGTACTTGAGGTGGTGGCACGGCGTTGGAGTCGATTTGGTTAGGGTTTCAAGTTCTTCCTTACTCGATTTCAATCTCCTGTATATGTACTCACGCGGGTTCTCAGCGCTCGGGCTTCTCGGGTTCAGGTTGGGGAATACTGGCTTGGGCCGGCCTGGCTGGTTTTGGCCAAGCCATCCTGGGCCTGGGCCTGGGTAGCTGGGCCGGCCCTGAGCCCTTTGGGAAGGCTCGGATTGGGCTGCTGTTTGGTCTCGGTTAGCCCGAGCAGTTGTGGGGATTTTGGTTCAAGCATTTGGGGGGAGGGAAATAGTATGGCTGGGTTTTCTTAGCTGCTCCTTAAGTGGCTTTATGTATAAGTCTATGTATAGATACACCAATATACACCACACATATATATATATATATATATATATATATATATATATATATATATATATATTATATATTTATATTATACACTCATATGTATGCAAACGTATATTTATATACATACACACATATATTTATATACATTATACACGTGTATATATCTATATGCACACATACACCTTCATATATAATATATTTATTTTACAGAATTAATATAACAAACATTAATAATAATATTAAATAACAATTTCAATAAAATAATACTAATAATAATAACGAAGTTTAATAAACCAATGACGGGTGTACATACAAATATATATATATATATATATATATATATATATATATATATATATATATATATATATATATATATATATACTGCCTAATAATCCAAAAACGTACAAGGACACATTTGTACAATTATCATCGAATATCAACTAATATTAATATTTCAAATATTTAATTAAGAATACTTAGAAAATATTCATTGTATCATTAAAACAGAATACGACACCATCATACCAAAATACATCGACACGAATGTCATTGGACGTCCCGTCGCATGACTACATGGCTTGGGCTTGGTACGGGTCCTGTCCGGGCTGGTTCGGTACAACCGGGTCGTTACAAAGTCAATAAATTTAATAATAAATAATTAAACTATTTATAATGGCCATGTTATAACTTGGCCTGGCCTTCTTAGTTAGGACATCACTATGTCTCGGCCTTCCCTTACCATGACTAAACACTAGTCAAAGCACGCCACTGAGCTATCCGTGCCATGATTCCTAGTCACCTTGTACTCCAAATCTCAACTATGGCTAAAATCATCTACCGTAATAATTAACTATTTAATTATTTACAAAAATCTAAAATTATCCTTTAAATCAAATAAATAAAAATAAAATATTTAAAAATTTCGGAAAGGGGAGCTACATACGTGGCGCATGTCGATTTGCTTGCTCGGATACAGCCGAGTAAATCTTGGGATTTCATCTTAGATTTGGAGTCTAATTGATTCTTGTCTAAGATTTAAATCAATCTGATATGATATTAATCATGATTTAATCCCAATCTTCTCTACAAGAGGCAGTTTAAATAAACCAATTAGGGTGGACCCATGCTTCATGCGCCTCTGGTGAGGACTAAGTGCTGCCGTGCTTCTGTAGTGACGAGTAGACCGTGCTTCTGGAGACGACGGAACCGGTGTGCTTTCAGGCGATGAGTGGACTTGGCTTCGAATGACGATGAGACTTATGTGCATATAGAGCAACTTAAAAAGCTGTGTTTCAGGCTACCGGAGTCATTGTGCTGTAGGCGACAAGTAGGCTTGTGCTTCAGGTTGGCGAGGTTACTATACTTTTGGAGCGACAGGTTGACTTGCATTGGTTGCAATGAGAGTTTCCAAGTCTCTTGTAGAGAAGTAACTTAAGCTTCTGATCCGGAGCAGATGACTGTGCCATGGGAATGGAGATGGTGTGAGCATATCACCATCTTGCGTCTCATGCGGACGCAGGTAAGTAGTTGCGCCTCTGACAGTGAAGGCGTTGGTTGCGCCAAATTCTGGGAAGCCAAGCAACGAAGCCCAACATCGTTGTTTCTTGAAGAAGACAAGGCTTTGGTTGCGACTCTTGTAGAAGAGGAAGCTACTTTTCATGCAAGAAGGGGTGCCCTTGCTAAAGAGATTAGTGAGTTGGCTGATCAATACGAACAGTTCAACGCTGCGAGCGAGGCTCGTCTTGCTTCGAAGAACAAGCTGGCCGCCTAGATCACCGAAAAGTATAATCATATTGCGCAGATCCATAATGAAATTGCCCAACTGGAGGCCAACTTAAGAACAATTACGTCTGAGCAAGAAGACTATACGGTGCAGGCTGCTGTGACTGCCACAACTTCAGACCAATTGGAAGAACAGCTGGTGAAGTTAAAGGGGGAGCACGTAAAACTGATCCCCTTCAAGGATGAAGCTGTTCGGCAGGAAGAAGCACGTCGTCGCGCCACTGTTAAGTCTCAGGCTGAGATTACGACTTTAAGGGATAGCATCAATCGGTTATGTATCTCTTAGGTCTTCCTATGTAATTGGCTCATTTAGCCATAAAAACTCTTATATCTTTTCCTTTCTCTGCTTTTTAAGAGAAGTTTTTTTAATAAAGAATCTTTTGGCTTTCAAAACTCGTGAATGTAGTTTATGAAATATCAGAACTAGAGGTAATTTAGATGTAGTAGGAATATTTATGGTGGGTATTCCGCTGGGGAATTTGATGTGGACTTATTATCCATTTTATATTCAAGATTCTTGAACATAGATAATAAGTTGAAAGAAACTGCTAATAGAGGTAGTATGGACACAATAGCAGAGGATGTTTTATATCTGGCCAGAGGTAATATGGACGTGTACGGATATATAACATTAAGTAGGAGTCAGTAAATAATTCAAAGGTAATATGGACGTGATTATCTTTGACGAGTGTTTTGCTCAGAGGTTATATAGACGTGGCAAAATATTTCTTAATTATCCAACTGGGGAATAATTATCGAAAAACAGTTCAGAGGTAATATGTGATGGAACTGGGGATTCCCAGGACCCTTTATTTGGTGTGCGTATTGATCGATAGAAAGTTAAACAGATCTAATACGTGTTCTAACCCTTCATAGGCGGAAACTAGGGTTCACGAATTATACCTGCGGCGGAAAGGAGACAAGTAATTCCTGGCAATCTCGAGCGGATGACCCCAAGATCTTCTGCACGTATTCCTTCCTCGAGTTGGACGTCGTGTGGGCGACTATCTCCCAACCTTTTCTTCTCATTGGCAGCCTTCTTTTTCTCTCCTTACGTGAATCACGAATTTAGAAAAAGTTTCAGATTTCTGATCGGTAAATAATACGGCCAGAGAATAGAGGATATATATAGGCTACGACAGGTACCATAAGGAGAAATAAGGGTTAGGCCTCCTAACGGATCTGGATATCCCGTGTTCAGTCCGAACACACAATCCAGGCCCATTAACAATAGCTCGGTCCACTAACGAGCTATTGTTGCACTACCTCCCTAATCCTAAATTATGTTTGTGGGCTCCTTTTATTATATGCTCGTTTGGCTTCATATGTTAAGATATCGTATGTCCGTCGATCAAATTAAGTTACTGACAACTATATTGATTCGGCATCTTTTATCCTTAAGTAGTATCGCTCAACTTTATTTGTCATGTTGGATATAATCCACCTGCAGGGTTTATATGACAATCCTTATGAGCTCCTTAAGGGGACATCATCAACCCGATGTATCGGGACATGGATTTCATTTATAATCAACAGCCCATCATACATACAATGTTATTACCCAATTTATAGAGGTTGTCAATCCATAATGAATCTCACTCTTTTATGAGTCAAAATAATGCACACTGCGTATACATGTCCGTATTATATCCGGGTTAAGAGCACAAGCATCCATAATGACAGAGGTGTTTGTTCTCTTATGTAGTCAGTACAAAGAGAACAACCTCAAGTGGTCCTGTTCAATACACACAAAGTATACTAGTGTAAACCTATAGTCAAGATAGACTAATACCAGATTACACTACAACCTTTCCAATAGATTGTCCAAGTCCATCTAGGTTGTGAACTATTTATATACTCCATAGGGAACTGATAATATGATCTTCTGTGTGATACCACACACCATATTATCTACAATATAGAATATCAGACATTTGCATTAACACTTGCAACAAATACAATATACAAATATTTGCCCATATGATTCTCATTCAAAATTTAAGGAAATAAGGTTACTAAAAAGTGATGCTTTTAGTATATAACCCTAATAATATCCCACTTATACTCAAAGCATTGCTTTTCAGTATACTATTACAAATCTTCCACTTATACTTAAAGCCATGCTGCTACACATCTGATTCCCATTTCCTCAACATGACTATCAAAAGCCTTAGCTGGTAAGCTCTTTGTAAATGGATCAGCTAGGTTGTCGGCTGATGCTATCTTGATCACAATAACTTTTCCTTTCTTTACGAAATCTCATATCAGGTGGTACTTGCGCTCAATGTGTTTGCCAGTCTTATGGGCTCGTGGTTCCTTCGAGTTTGCAACTGCACTACTATTATCACAATAAAGTATAATAGACTTAGGAAACTAGGTACCACATCCAAGTCCAACAGAAAGTTTCTGAGCCAAACCGCTTCTTTGGCTGCCTCAGAGGCTGCCACATACTCGGCTTCCATGGTGGAATCAGCAATACATTTTTGCTTGATACTCCTCCACACAATGGCTCTACCTCCCAAAGTAAACACATAACCTGAGGTAGATTTCCTGGAATCCCTATCTGACTGAAAATCTGAGTCTGTATACCCCAAAGGAACTAAACTATCTGCCTGGTAAACTAGCATATACTCTTTAGTCCTTTTCAGGTGCTTCAAAATATGTTTTACGGCAGTCCAGTGCTCTTGTCCTGGGTTAGACTTATATCTGCTGACCAAGCCTATGGCAAAGCAGATGTCTGATCTAGTACATAGCATTGCAAATATTAAGCTTCCTACTGCTGAAGCATAAGGAACTGCCTTCATGTTCTCTATCTCTTTAGGTGTCCTCGGACACTGCTCCTTTGATAGAGCAATTCCATGTCTAAAAGGTAAGAAACCTTTCTTAGAATTTTGCATACTAAAACGAGTTAGTACAGTATCGATATAGGAAGCTTGGGATAAGTCCAACATCCTTTTCTTGCGATCTCGTAGAACTTTGATCCCAAGGATGTGACCTACTTCTTCCAATTCCTTCATATCAAACTGTTTGGATAACCATACCCTTACATCAGATAACACCTTCACATTGTTTCCAATGAGCAAGATATCATCCACATAAAGTACTAGAAACACCACCACGTTTCCGTCATACTTTCTGTATACACATGATTCATTCTGACATTGATCAAATTCATAGAATTTTATCACCTGATCAAAACATATGTTCCAAGATCTGGAAGCTTGCTTAAGTCCATAAATGGACTTCTTGAGCTTACAAATAAGATGCTCCTGGCCCTTTTCAATGAACCCGTCTGGTTGCTTCATATAGATGTCTTCCTCAAGACTTCCATTAAGGAAAGCTGTCTTGACATCCATTTGCCAAATCTCATAATCGAGATGAGCTGCAATAGATAAAAGAATCCGGATAGACTTAAGCATGGCTACAGGAGAAAATGTTTCCTCATAATCGATACCCTCTCTTTGAGTAAAACCTTTTGCTATAAGCCGAGCTTTAAAGGTTTCAACCTTACCATCTGATCCTTTTTTTTCTCTTATAGACCCACTTGCATCCAATAGCTTTTACACCAACGGGTGGTTCTACTAGCTCCCAGACCTGATTAGAATCCATAGATTCTATTTCAGATATCATTGCTTTTTGCCAAGACTCTACATCTTTATCTTGGAGTACTTCATTGTACAGGGATCATAATCTTGTTCCTCAGGGACGAAGTCTGACGACTCTCCCAAGAACATATATCTATCAGGTTGTATCACAACCCTCCCACTACGACGAGGCACTATCGGTTGTGGTGTAACATTTGTGACACGTTGTGCAGTTATTTGTGGTTCATCCTCTTGTACTGTTGGTACTGAAGTACTTGGTGTCTCACGTCTCAGTTCTTCTAGAACAACTCTACTTGTGGGTTTATGGTTCATCACATAGTCTTCCTCTAAGAATCGGGCATTGGTGCTAACAATGACCTTCTGATCCTTAGGACTATAAAATAAACCTCCTTTCGTTCCTCTTGGATAGCCTACAAACAAGCATACTTCTGTATGAGATTCCAACTTATCTGCTTTTCTATTCAGCACATGTGCTGGACTACTCCAAATGCGAACATGTTTCAGACTAGGCTTACGTCCAATCCACAGCTATGTGGGAGTAAGAGGTACTGACTTAGAAGGAACCAAGTTTAAAATATAAGCTACAGTCTCTAAGGCATATGCCCAAAACGAATCTGGCAAATCCGAGTAACACATCATTGATCTAACCATCTCCATAAGAGTTCTTTTCCTTCTTTCGGCTACACCATTCTGCTGGGGCGTTCTAGGTGCAGTCAATTGGGATGCAATCCCAGCCTCTGATAAATAATCCCTAAACTCTCCAAAGAGGTACTCGCCACCACGATCTGATCATAATAACTTGATACATTTTCCATGACGTTTTTTTGTTTCAGCCTTGTACTTTTTGAATTTCTCAAAGCACTCAGACTTACGACGCATCAAATAAATATATCCATACCTTGAATAATCGTCAATAAATATGACAAAATATTCAAATCCACCTCTAGCTTGGATAGCCATGGGTCCACACAAATCAGAATGAACCAATTCCAACACATCTTTGGCCTTATACCCCTTTGTCGTAAAAGGCCTTTTGGTCATTTTACCTTCCAAGCAGGATTCACAGACTGGTAGTGCCTCCACTTCCAATGAACTCAAAGGTCCATCTTCAACCAGTCTTTGAATCCTTCTTAGGTTAATGTGCCCCAATCACAAGTGCCAAAGATATGTTTGGTTCATACAAGAAGGCTCTTTTCTCTTATTTAAGTTAGATGACATATTATTCATTTTCATAAGTTGCATTGTGGGCAAAATAGGATTAATGACATATAAATTATCAACCAATGCACTATTTATTCTTTCTAATAACAATATTGTCATTAAAATAAACTGAATATCCATCCTTAACTAACATACAAACAGAAACTAAATTCCTTCTAAGTGAAGGTGCATAAAGATAATCTCTCAATGTCAAAGACTTATTTCTACCAAAAGATAAAGTAACATCTCCTAATGCAACGACCGATACTTTTATAGCATCACCCATGAACAAGCATATCTCTCCATCACTGAGCCGTCTGGTTTCCTGGAACCCCTGCAATGTATTGCAGACATGATTAGTGGCTCCTGTATCTACACACCAGGTGCCGGTAGATAACACCGCTAAACATGTTTCAACTACTAGTAAATAAGATATACCTTCTTTGTTCCCTTGTTTGAGAAGTAGATAATCAGTCTTCCAATGTCCTGATCCTTTGCACTTGAAATATTTGCCTTTCGGCCTTTTTACCGCGCCTTGAGGTCCCATGCCCTTCTTTGCTGAGTTTGCCTGTTTCTGAATGTTATTTTTCTTCTTACCGCCTTTTGGCTTAGAAGTAGAAGCCTTTTTAGAAACAAAAACATGACCACTCTGCCTAAAGAGAGATTCAGCATCCTGTAGCTCTTTTGTAAGTTCTGCCAAACTATACAACCTTTTGTTCATATTGTAATTAAGGCAGAAATTGTCAAAACTTTTAGGCAGAGTCCCGAAAATGATATCGACCTGGGATTCTCCATCGATTTCAACTCCAAGGATCTCCATCTCATTCAGATGACCCATCATCTTGAGAACATGATCCCTTACTGGTGTACCCTCAGCCATTTTTGTATTCATCAAATATTTTATAGCAAACTGCCTAGCTGCTCTAATCTGATGTCCGAAGAGTTCCTTGAGGTTATACATCATGTCATAAGCAGTCGCCATGGCCTGATGCTGATGTTGCCGTACATTTGACATAGATGCCAGAATGTAACACCGTGCCATCTCATCTGCCTTTATCCACTTCTTATAAGCCTCTTTGACCTCTTCATCAGAGTTAGCATCAGGCTTAGGTGGGCATTCCTCAACAAGTACATATTTGTACTCCTCAGCAGTCAGAACAATATCCAAATTACGTTTTCAGTCAATATAATTAGGTCTAGTAAGTTTGTTTTCTTTAAGAATCACCATAAGTGGACTGAAAGAACCCATTTTTGAAATCCTGAGAATCACATAAATAAAATTATGTAGGGCAAAATTTTTTTTTTGAATTAACTAAATATTGATGCCCTCAAAACAAAATAAGAAAATTACCAACACCTTGAACACCATGAATTTAGCATGCCACGATAGTGTGGACGTATACAAATTCAACTTTGTTCAAGTAGGTTTTTCTTATTAATTTTACTATCATGTCAACATAACTTTATGACAAATAAAATTAATATGCTGGTCTTGCTTTGGTCATACAAATAATAGCAGTGACTCCGATGGGGAGGATACCATTATTTGTATCTAAGTGTATACCATTACTTAATACTAAGTCCATTACCTTGTAATGAGTTCCTTCAGATGGAGAAGTGAACACATACTAGGTAACTTTCTATAATTATCTCCAAGGAAGTTTGTACTGGTGATCCATAATTATACTCATCCGATATGGAGGAAAGCACTATAGCCAACACGCAAGTATAATTACATCACCTACAAACCAGTAATGGAGACCATAGGATTTAAACTAAATAAATATCCTCTCCCACTTAGTTATTTAACAATGAGGGTTTTTCTACTAGTTGATATTATGTCCATGTTGTCCATTATTAATGTAGGCTTGGTTTTTAAAAAAAACAACCACACAATAATAAACATGCATAATCAAAAAAAGCAAAATAACAAAAATAAGAGAAAATATTCAACTATTATGGTCATCTTTGCTGCTCCGTCCTCAAGTATTCGAATCCAAAATCTGGCGCTATGCATATCTATTCGGGGTTCGACTTGCCCGGTCAGGTCGCGGGGTTGGAGGCAGCGCCCCATTTTTTTTAAAGGTTTTGGCTGTCGATTCCTTCATCGAAAATCATCTGTCTGTCTCTGGACTGCTTAAAACTAGCATCTCGTCCGATGTCAGAAACAGCCACCACCGCTATCACGATTGATCAAAAATAATTAAAATTACATCAATTCTATGCCTTCCGAAGGAGTTCACACATAATCTAGATTGCAAAATTAAAATAATAAGCATGATCAACCCTCGTGATTTTAATTACATCCACAGCAACAACAACATCCATGACATGTTCGTAGTTTAAACAACACAATTAAAAACATGTATTGGACCATAATAGTTAGATCTAAGATGCATGTAAAACCGAGTTAGAACATATCTACATCTACCGACTATTACACAGCGCAGGTTTTATTGGATGACATGGATGTATCAATCAATACGTAGATCCAAAGAGGCTCTGATACCAATTGATGGAACTGGAGATTCCTAGGACCCTTTCTTTGGTATGCGTATTGATCGATAGAAAGTTAAACAAATCTAATACGTGTTCTAACCCTTCATAGGCGGAAACTAGGGTTCACGAATTATACCTGCGGCGGAAAGAAGACAAGTAATTCCTGGCAATCTCGAGCGGACGACCCCAAGATCTTCTGTACGTATTCCTTCCTCGAGTTGGATGTCGTGTGGGCGACGATCTCCCAACCTTTTCTTCTACTTGGCAACCCTCTCTTTCTTTCCTTACGTGAATCACGAATTTAGAGAAAGTTTCAGATTTCTGATCGGTAATATGGCAGCCAGAGAATAGAGGATATATATAGGCTACGGCAGGGACTATGAATCGAAATTAGGGTTAGGCCTTCTAACGGATCTGGATATCCCGTGTTCAGTCCGAACACACAATCCAGGCCCATTAACAATAGCTCGGTCCACTAATGAGCTATTGTTGCACTACCTCCCTAATCCTAAATTATGTTTGTGGGCGCCTTTTATTATATGCTCGTTTGGCTCCCCATGTTAAGATATCATATGTCCGTCGATCAAATTAAGTTACTGACAACTATATTAATTTGACATCTTTTATCCTTAAGTAGTACCGCTCAACTTTAGTTATCATGTCGGATATAATCCACCTGCAGGGTTTACATGGCAATCCTTATGAGCTCCTTAAGGGGACATCATCAACCCGATGTATCGGGATATGGATTCTATTTATAATCAACAGCCCATCATACATATAATATTATTACCCAATTCATAGAGATTGTTGATCCATAATGAATCTCACTCTTTTATGAGTCAAAATAATGCACACTGCATATACATATCCGTTATTATATCCGGGTTAAGAGCACAAGCATCTATAATAACAGAGGTATTTGTTCTCTTATGTAGTCAGTACAAAGAGAACAACCTCAAGTGGTCCTGTTCAATACACACAAAGTGTACTAGTGTAAACCTATAGTCAAGATAGACTAATACCAGATTACACTATAACCTTTCTAATAGATTGTCCAAGTCCATCTAGGTTGTGAACTATTTATATACTCCATAGGGAACTGATAATATGATCTTCTGTGTGACACCACACACCATATTATCTACAATATAGAATATCAGACATTTGCATTAACACTTGCAACAAATACAATATGCAAATATTTGCCCATATGATTCTCATTCAAAATTTAAGGAAATAAGATTACTAAAAAAGTGATGCTTTTAGTATATAACCCTAACAGCAATCTCGTGTTGAGTGGTGGACGCACTGGTGGTAATGGCAGTACTTGGGATGGTCAACCTTTTCCACTTCATCAGGACGCCTGGGTGCTGGGATGGACAGTTTGCCACTCTTCGTGAGCATTTCGAAGAGCACTAGCGTATCCTCGTCATTGAAGGATTAAGTCTCCCTCGGCCTCTGCGTTTCCGCGGACTTGGGGTTCACGGATGCTGAAACTTTGGAGATGTTGATGGTCATGGCCTGCTTGTCTTTTCCGTCTTTGGGGTTGCTGCTGGACGAGCGTCTCCCCTTATATTCAGGTACAGAAAAGTGTAGCCCCAGGAGCTGCACATCCTGGGCTTTTCTCTGTGTGGCGTCCGCCTCTGTAATTAAACGTGTCCACTCCGTACAGAAAGCATTGTGCCACAATTTGATTGTGGGTAGCATGTTCTTGTAGCATGAGTCCATAAGCATGGACTCAAGCATGTCGGGCGATAATCTGAGGGCGGTCTGGTGGAAGCACTCAATGTATGCGCGGACAGGCTCCTTCTTTCTCTGGACAATCTCCATGAGGGTCGACATCGTCATGTCCATCCCTCCTTCGTAGAATCGGTCCACGAACAGAGTCTTCAGGTCTTCAAATGATGAGATACAATCATCCGTAAGACTGTAGAACCATTCATAGGCTACCCCCTGCAGGGTTCCTATGAATATGTTGGATATGAGGGCGTCATCCTTTGGCAGGTGCCCAGTTACCGAGGCAAAGTACCTCAAGTATTGTCGAGGAGACCCCTTTCCTTTGTAGGGTGTAAGCATCTGCGGATTGTATTTAGGAGGGTAGACGACGTTGTCCTACTCGGCAGGATATGGCTGGCGGATACCCATCTTCTGGAGTGTTGCTTGCTTCTCCTTCGCATCATGACGAGCATACAGCTCCTTGATGGCTTGCTGTATTTCGGCCGGCATTACAGAACCTATAGCCGATATAGTAGACGAGGAGGGTCCTGCCTGGTGGGCGTCAGGCAGCCTGTTGGATCGATCATTGGTTGGCAGATCAAGCGCAGGTGTAGAGGCAGCGGGGGCCATATTGCTCTTGAAGTCAATTATGACCGAGGACAGAGTCTTTATGGTATCCGTCAGCATATCTAACTTTGTCTCGAGGGCTTCAATACGTCTAAGAGCTTCGTTGTTGTCTTCCTTATTGCCATTGGCCATGAACACGGACCAAGTGTGAGGATGAGTCGAGGGAGCCGTGGATCCTTCACTCTTTGGCTCAGACGCCTGAGCCTCACCGTCTTGAGGATACACCATAAGATTATGATCTTCTTCGAACTCAGGACGGTTGCTACCCTAGTCTGGGATTGGCTGCATCGATGGAGGCATCTGTACCGTATTGCTCCTTCTCAGATTGGAACACAGGGTTGTCGTGCATGGTAGGAGGCTGGCTACCCCCAATATTTGGCATGGCACCCAATGTAAATCTGGAATGGGTGCCTTGGAACACACCTACATCGGGTACCTTAGCTTTGCTGCTCTTCGACCTCCTTTTCGATTTAGCGACCGACACGGAAGGATTCTGGGAGGGCTTCTTGAAAGCTCTGGAACACTGCATTGCGTAGCACGTGACGATGCGGGGTTTGCCTTCTCTATGGCTCATCGACCCCCTATTGAGCCTCTAGCGTGGGGTCGACATGGAGTAAAGTCTCTGAAAGACGGAACGTCGGCTTGATGATGGCACGACCGTCTGCTGGCAACAGCAGTTGATGGTAATCTTGGTACAATAGTGCCTTGATTTAGGCACGCCCTACGCCACAGATTCTTCTTTCTTTTGGGAGAGGGTCAGATCTTCCGCCATGGCACCCTCATTGTACGTACAGAAAAGCTGCACACAAGTACGGTCAGAGCACGTCTGGTAGGGAAGCCCCCTGTCGCTTCTGCGGGAACGATGCTCGCATAGCTCCCTCTCCGTAGGACGTACCCCCTGGCTTGACTCTCAGAGCCGTGGATCCTTCATTCTCAACACGGGCCTCTGGTATGCCATAGGTGCCATGTGCTTATTACACGGAGCACGAACCACCTGGAATCTCTTCCTACTACCCCCAGTGGGTGAGTAGTATTCAGAGTCCACCGAAGGCTCGCCTGAAGGGAAAGCGATTCTGTCAAAGACAGATCTTCTTACCGGCAATGCTCCCATCATGAGGGGTTGGACTGGTGTGCGCTTCCTTTCACGTCGTGCCTTCGTCAGATCAACCATTGAACCACTGTCTTCCTCGCCATACTTTTCCAGGATGGGAATCGGGTGAGGGGATAAGGCTGTAGCAGCCGGAATCTTCTCCGTGGCTTCGACGTTGAGGGGGTCCCGAGACGTAGTTCCCGCCATCATGCTGCTAGCTGTAGCCGCCTTAGTCCTCCAGACACATCGAGTCTTCTTCGGTTGTACGAACCACTTCGAAGTCTTCGACTTTTTATCAGAGAGGAGATCTTCAAAAGCTTGCTAGTCGAAGCGTACGACCAACATGTCTTGGAAAGATCCCAGCAAGTTGTCATCAGATTGCGTCACTGCCTTCTCGTTGGAGGAGAAGGTAGTCCCTAGTAGAGTCGCCATTTTGTTAGACATAACAAAAGGTTGAACGAACCTTTTGCTTTATTAAACGTATAAGTTATTTGTGTACAAAGAATGAAGTCCTAAATAGGATATTCTAAGTACATGGAGAAGAGGTTTCTAGAAAAGTGTGAAGATGGAGATCGAGCATTGCAGCGGCTCCTTTACTCCGTTGACGATCTGACGACGAATCAACCTTGCTCTGGTTCTCTGGCGCCTTTGATGGAACTCTGGGGTCACCGATCAAGAGGCTGTCTGGAGGAGAATATCCCATGGAGGGGGTTGTTCTTTTGTTGGTTGGTTGGTGGATTGTTCCTTATTAGATGAAGGTTTTCGCTCTCTTTAAGTTGAAGGAGAACTCCTTCTATTTATAAAGAAGCACATATGCGATATGCATTAGGGTTCCTGAGATATGAAAGAATTTGCCTTCATTGTACGGTACGGGCTCCTGCGGCACTGACACGTGGCGGACATCGAGATTCCCCTCAATCGAGATCTCTGGTGGTTATCAACATAACCGAATAAGGTGACACGTGGCGCATGCCGATTTGCTTGCTCGGATACAGTCAAGTAAATCTTAGGATTTCATCCTAGATTTGGAGTCTAATTGATCCTCGTCTAAGATTTAAATCAGTATGATATAATATCAATCATGATTTAATTCCAATTTTTTTTGCAAGATGCCGTTTAAACAAACCAATTAGGATGGACCCATGCTTCCTGCGCCTCTGGTGAGGACTAAGTACTGTTGTGCCGAGTAGATCGTGCTTCTGGAGATGACGAAGCCTCTATGCTTTCAGGCGACGAGTGGACTTGGCTTCGAATGACGAAGAGGCTTCTGTGCATTTAGAGCAACGATAAAGCTGTGTTTTGGAGTAATAGAGTCACTGTGCTGTAGGCGACGAGTAGGCTTGTGCTTCAGGTTGGCGAGGTTACTGTGCTTTTGGAGCGACATGCTGACTTGCGTTGGTTGTAGTGGGAGCTCTCAAGTCCCTTGTAGAGAAGTGACTTAAGCTTCTGGATCGGAGCAGATGATTGTGTTGTGGGAATGGAGATGGTGTGAACATACCACCATCCTGTGGCTCATATGTAAGTAGCCGCGTCTCTGAACTTTGAAGGCGTTGGCTTTGGAGGAAAGGGTATAACACCCTTGTGTGTCTGGGGTTGGCACAGGTAGGTAGCTGCACCTCTAGAGTGAAGACACTGGTTTCTGAAGTAAAGGAAAGGGCATGGCCTACCACCATGTTGCTTCTGAGGTTGGCGCAGGCGAGTAGCTGTGCCTCTGTCTTGAAGGCTTTGGCTTCTGAAGTAAAGAGCGATAAATACCCGCTCTTTAAGGACTTCCCTCTTAATTACAAACGTAATATGGGGAATTCCAAGGGTCTAAGACTGACACTTATCATGCTGAGTCTTAGGTTCTTCCCATTAATGCGGGAATTCTGACCGTCGGCCATGTGGCGTGCACTCTGGGCCATTCTCGGTCCTATAAAAGGAAAAGTTCTCCTCTGAAGAGTTGTTGTCTTCTTCTTGGCATCCTTCATTACCATGCGAGATCCAAACTTCACTTCGAGCGGCGATCGGCCTTGTGTAAGTTGGCTGTTAGTTGAGGCTTTTTTCGTTCATATGAGCCATGTTCTTATAGAAGAACTCTGTGTAGAAGAAGCCATTGTTGCCCTTAAGAAGTATATAAATGTCCTCCTTAGGGAGTTCAAATTTGGGCGATGTCTGGGGATCTTCGAGGTCCTGACGTGTAATGCCCCGGTCCCAAAATACGTAGGACCAAGTACGTAAATATGCCAGCTACATACATACAAAGTACAGGGGTCTTGTATGTATACATAAGCTGTAAAATGCAGTAATCCAAGACAAACTAAATCTCATCCACAACAAAAAGAATAATAATATAAAAATCAACTTGAATATTTATGATACAATCGTTGGGCGGAGACAAAGTCCACTACCAATTATCTCAATAAAAGAATTGTACAAGAATCGATCCATAAAATGGCAAGACGAACCAAGCGCAATCGTCTTCAAAGAAATAAAAAGAATCACGGCCTTGGCTAGAACACCTGCAGTGAATTATGAAAGCACACACCTGAGGAATAACCAGGTCCTCAGACGGACGTAGCAAGATACAGGAAGAACAAGCTAATATAAACTGTCAAAATAATAAAATAATATATAAAAGACTATCCTAGACACAAATATGCAAATGAGATTCTAACCGCCTAATGTACAATTTAGAGGACAACTTTTATGCGCATGGGTGGGATTTTAGGCTATGTGTATGTAACTGGCATCCAGTAATCCGTATCCGTCTGTAACGTCCAAAACGTAAAGGGCATCTACAAATAAATTGTTACAGTTCCATCCGGAGACTGTGGTTTACCTGTTTGGATTCCCATACGCACTAACAACTGTCCTCCCCCAATATTTCCCATACTGTTCAAGTCATGTCCATGGCTCGTTCAGTTTTGTAACTCCTTGAGTCTCTAAAACCCTAGTCATAGCAGTTACGATCATCTATCCATCACACGACTTTAGAGAGGGCCAGTCCATAAGTCGTGCCCCTAGCAACATGTCTCAAACCGTGTAGTGTGTGTGTCATGGCCAAGAAAGATATAAGGATATCCCCGAACAAGAAGGTAGTCCGCTAACACTAAGTTAACATGCATATAATAAGGTAAAACGACTAATAGAGTCGCTTGCACCCAAGTATGGCTTGGACGCACAGTTTATAACAAAGAAAACTAACAATATGAAACAAAATAAATAATGCAAAAAATAAATAATTTGACAGTTAATTAGCAAGGTATACTTGCCTGTTGTGACGCTTGGTGAGCTGCCTGGTGTGGTACAATAAAGTGGCACAAGATCGACTTCAGTGTTATAACTACGCAAAACAGCCTCCAATGATGGCACAGACTGTTCCATCGAGTCCAGAACGGTCAACTTAGTTAAGGTGGACATAAGGTAGTCTAGAATTGGTGAGGGATTGGGAGTAATGGGCTTAGTCGCGGACAAAAGAATAATTGAAAGAAAATTTTGATAAATAAAATATACAAATTTTAGAAAAATATTTATAATACTTTTAAAAATATATTACACTAGTCGAAATAAGTTTTAGGTAAATACTTTTAAAATAGAAATCACTTTAGGCTAAAACCCTAAGTTTTGTCCAAATAGGATTTCTAGTTAGATAAACAATATTTTTAAATATACTTTTAGATAAATACTTGGAAAAAAATTTATTAAAGTCGTTTTGGGCAAACCCCCTAAATTTTAGAAAATTAAACTTTTGACAAAAAGCTAGGCTTTTGTTAACTATTTGAAATCGAAAAATATTTATAAAATATTAAAAATTGTATTTTTACTAGTCAAGATATTTTTATATAAAAATACCAAAGATAATTTAGGTCAAGAACTCATTCATTATATTCTAGGAATATATAATCATATATTTTATATTTAAAACTAAACTAGATTTTGCAAATATTAATTTTGATGTTGGTAACCCAATATGAAAATAATTATATCAATAATATTAGTCCAACTATAACAGTGGTAATACTAATTACTACTACTCAGAATAATAATTATGTTTAATAATCTAACTTCTGTAATAATAATACATATAATAATAACTTACTTTATATTACTGTAATAGTAAAAAATTAATAATAATAATAATAATAATAATAATAATAATAATAATAATAAAATTAAATATAATAAATTATTAGAAAGTACAAAAGATGTCTCTGCTGTCTCCTCCCTTTCGAGGAGTTCACAAAACCTCTTTATTTGTAATAAAATCAGGAGAAGATGGGAAAGAGAGAGAGTGAGAGAGCGGGAGACTCGGAAGAAAAGGGACGAAGGGGGCGATCGGCTCCGGCGGGTGCGCGGAGGGAAGCAGAGGACGAGAAGGAGGAAAGCGGGCTCTAGGCGCGGCAAGGGGCGACGGAGTGCGGCGGAGACTAGCTCACGCGGAGGCAGTCGGAAGAGAGTTCGGGGAGCGGTCGCTCCGGCGGAAATGCGTCGGTAGGTGGTCGGCTACTGTAGCGGAGGAGAAAGGCGGCAGAGATGCGGCCGCGGAAGAACGGTGCGGCACCTCCGGAGGCTTGGTCGCAGAGGGTTTCCGCCATGGGGCACGGACGAGCTGAGAGGAGGTGGAGCTAAGGGTCGTGCGGCTCGATCGGTCGGCGGGGGTGGGGGAAGCCGAAGATCGGAGTGGTCAGCGGCGGTGGGTTCGAGTGGTCAGCGGCGGACACGGAAGAGACGTGGCACTCGGGACGAGGCTTGCACGGCCAGATCTGAGCGCTGGCGGTCGCGCGGGGACTCGGCACCAGCGAGCTATGCGCCGTCGAGGCGGAGGAGATCTACTCGGGTCAGGTAAGTGGATGGTTTTGGAGTTTGTGGGTTGGTCATGTGTTGTGGCGGCGAGGGTTTGAGTGCTGCGCGAGGTGGCCGTACTATTTGGGATGGCCGGACACAGGCCGGGGCCGTGCTGGTGGTTTTTAGGAGTAGGGTGGTGTTTGTATGGTGGAGGTGGTGGTGATGTATGTGGTGGTGGTGGTGATAAAGGAAGCGGTGCGGTGACATTGGCCAAGAGGAGATCCGACTTGGAGTTTGGCTGGTCGTACGGAGGCTCGGGGAAGTCGGTGCTGACCCAGGTGTTGGCGGTGTTTTTCTCACGGTCGAGAGCCGTGGAGGAATATGCCGAGGTTGTCGTGGCTGGAAGTTGCTCCGACAAGGGGCGGCGGACAGGGCACAGTGTGGAAGAAGTAGAGCTAGGGTTAGGTTTAGATTAGGGATTACGTGTCCTGCTGAGATACGAGAATTGGGTGGACGTGTCCGGGGTTGTTGGATACGATAAAACAATGTAACTGTAAAAACAATAAGAAGAAAAGATGGACACAGACACGGTACACATGATTGGCTATGGTAGGAATTTTGTTTGTGTAGTTCATGGAAAAAGGGGACAAGTATCTCTCCTTTTATAGGAGGTGGGAATCCCATTAGGATAAGGACAAAATTTGGTTAAAACCCCAAGAGATAATTTTATAATTAAATTCAAATCCATTTAAAATCGTTTAAAACCATCTTTTATTTAAAATTTATTCAAATGTAAGCCAATAAAAATAATCTTTTCAATATATACTTCATCATATTTAATTCAATTTAAACCAAAACAATATTTTCAAATACTTTTTTGAATAATAAAATATTAATATTAAATAAATTTTGAAAATCATAATAAATATTTAAGTATTAATAGGAAAAAATTTTAAACTACATTTTTAATAATTTAGATAAAACAATTACGAAATTAAACATAAATAATCAAATCTTTAAAATACCTTCTTGCTAAATAAATTATTATAAGTAATAAAAATAAATTTTGAAAATATACATGAAATAATTTTCTAGTTTTCTAAATTACCACTATTCAATAAGATAGCATTTTTATAAATAAATAAATAATAGGTTTTGCCTTTAATAAAAATAATTATTATATATATTATTTTGAAACCATCACCGATAATAAAATCAAAATCATTTTTCTAAAAAATATGTACCTCGCACATATTCGCACTCGACGAGTAAATACGAAAAACGCAAATTTCTGTGCGACGTACAATACGACTACGCGACGTATAAATACAAAAAAAAAATCAGTACTAAAAATATAGTAGAAATTTAGGGGTTTTAAATGACGACCTTGGTCATGGGTGGATAGCCAACCCGAAGAGCCACAGGTTGTGATATGTCCTTCACATTCAGGGCTTCGCGACCTGCTGTGCTCTTTGTAGGCTCGGGCCAATGGCTGCTTGCTTTGGCCGAGTGGCTGATATGCTTCTAGGAGGCTGCATCCATCAAAAGATCAGAATACGCCTCGATGGAGGTCAATCTTCTAGCATGAAGAAGAAGGGCTGCGCTTTGACGAAGACCAAATCCCTTGTAGACCCCTCTAGGCTCTGTCGAATCTTTACCAGTTCCTTTGTAGACGAACAGAATTAGTCCTTTTTGTGTATTCTTGATGTGTCTGTACTAGACTTTGGTAGACATGACACATAAGGGACTTCTTTCTATATCTTCTATTTTGTCTTTTTAGCACTTGGGCTCAGCCTTTGTATCATCTGCTCTGTAGCGAAGGGATGTCATCAGCTGAGATTTTTCATGCTTCTACAACAAGCAAACGCGAAACATTATATCTGGACGAGTAGCAGTTAAATAAATTAAACTACCAATCATATCTCGATACTTACGTATGTCGACCGGTTTGCCTTGTTCATCACTATCAAGTGTTTGCCATGAAATATAAAAGAACAGAACAATTATCGGAGGACCGAACTTTTACTTCACGTTACAAACTCGCTTGTACAAAGAAAGCCTAGGGACGAAAATCTAGGTATAGCAGTCTAAGTACAATTATTTATTTTAGATTCTGGGGGGTGACGATAGAGGCTCGAGAAGGCGATGGCAGCCCTGCCTTACTCCTTGGACGATCGGTATGCAGCCTTGGCTCCTGGTGAAAAAATGGTTGGCATTGACGAAGAAATGCTCTTCTTGCTCCTCTGTTGCTCTTCTGGCTTCTCTCTCTCTCTGTGTATTCTTTTCTCTGACTATTGGGGAGTCTCTCTGTATATACGTATTTTTCTCTCTGAAATTGTATATATTACAAGGGAATGACACCTTGCTATTTATAATAGTGGGATGTGATCATTAGGGTTGCCAATGATTAGCTTTTAGAGATGGCGGCGGCTTGGGAATTGGTCAATCTAGGCGATTCATCTTGATTATGATGAATCTGGGCTATTAGGTGTAGATTACACCAAATCCCATGAGCAATTAATGCTGATTGGAATAAATCTTCCTTATACTGATCTTCTGATATCTGCGAATAAATTAGATCTATTCTTCTGCCACGTGTCCCAGATTATTGGGATTTGACCCAATCTTTAATGGCAGCAAATCTGAGGAATTAATCGGTTTAGGACACGTGTCCTAGGAGCTGCTGAGGGGGTCTGGACCGTATGACTAGTGAGCCGCATATGAATGTGAGCCGCATATGGTTAAGCCCACGTGTCAGGAATGCATGGGCAGTGGCCCTCACTTGAGCCCTCTAACTACAGAGGAGTAATCCTTGTGGGCCGCATAGGTATATATCCGCCTGGGCCGCATAGACATGATCCTCTTGAACCGCATGAGAAGTCCTCGCTCGAGCCACATGAGGCTTTCATGGCCTGAGCCGCATAGGATGGATTCACTCTGAGCCGCATGAGAAGTCCTTTGCTCGAGCCGCATGAAGCTTCTATGGCCTGAGCCGCATAGGATTTATTCTGAGTCGCATGAGAAGCGAGCTGCATACGAACGCCCACGTGGCAAGGCCACGTGGCATTTTTATGGCTCTCAGGGGATTTGTGTCAGAGATTTCTTTCCTCTTCCCTAGAGATTCATCATTATGACAGAGTCATAATTACCTGCCTTTGTGTCAGGGCTGTCAACTTTTCAGAGGGGTCAGCCGTCATAGCAATTAATGCAGCATGGGTCGGAGGGGAGCACTATCAGGCCACGTGTCTTCTGAGCCGCATGGAATGCCTTGGGCCGCATAGCTTCTTATGCCGCATGATTCCCTGAGCCGCATGAGTTCTCTGAGCCGTATGGATCTTTCCTGGCCGCATGAATCATTTCCTTTAGTATTTTCCATGCTTCTACAGGACCCCCTTCAAAGTTTTCAATTTGTAAAATTGAAATACTTTGAATAAGAAGCATGGCCGTATTCTTCTAGGTGCATATGGAATTCTAACCGCATCGAAGCCCCGGCCGTATGAATTACTCAGCCGCATAAGTGACTTAGCCGTAAGAGACTGTTCAGCCGCATAGCTGCTTGCCACGTGTGCAGGTCTTTAATTGCCTCAAATTCGTTTCAGCGCCGTCTTTGTAGGAGGGAATCCCAAGAGTCAGCTTATTAAATCTTTCGGATTTGACGCCTTGGGGAATCTTGGAGGCGAAACCCAAGGAGTCGGTTTCGCTCTTCATGAGTCGGTCATTGGCCCACGTGTCCTCCCTCTCCCGTCTTCCTATAAATAGGAAGAGTTTTGAAGAGAGAGAGGACTTCTTTATTTTCTTTCTTCTTCCTCAGACCTTCCCTATCTCGGTTGCCCTTCTCCTCTTTTGATAATTAATGGCTCCCAAGAAGACCGTGGCAGTTAAGGGCAAGAAGACGGCCTCCACTTCCGCCTCTGCTGCGGCTGCTACTCCGCCAGACGTCGTTCCTGATGTTCATCCTGACGCTCACCCCCTATTACTGGTAAGGACAATGCATGAGTTAAAGAATCCCCAACCGTCATGGCTACGTCGCATACTTTATGCACGAGCCTTTGTAAATCGCATGTTCGCCCTACGGCTGAGCTGCGGGCCGCATAAGGGAACTATCGCGTCTGTATGTTTGCCTTGTCGGCGAAGCCGCATAAGTGACGTTAAGCCGTATAGACTTTTTATTGTATGGAGCCGCATAAGTGTTCTTCTGAGCTTGATGGGGCCGCATGGATGTTTTCTTGAGCCGCATGGGGTTTGGGAGCACCCAATCGGCTCCCTTCTTTTATCCCTCCGTTTAACTTACTTTTTTTTTTCTGTCTGTTCTTCAGTGAACCTGTCGGTTAACGCTGCTGGAGAACTCTTGGTGGGTAGCGCTCAAGCCGCTCTCGGCTATAGGTATGACCATATCATTCAGTATATGGCTGACCAGTTTCCGAGCGATGAACCTACGGCTAGATTGAACGCCATCAAGAATCAGTCTTTCCACTTCCTTAATGCAATGATGAACTCCAGGAAATTTGAAGGGGAGTATTTGAAGCCTGCGTTCTTTTTTGGAGACGCCTTGACCGTGGAGAACGACCATGTCCTGGAGGTGTCGGAGGACTGGAGCTTTGTTTCTAACGGGATGACGATTCGCATCCCCCAAATGGAGCGACACTTCCCGCTATCTTGGTTTAATATGCTTCCGTTAGATCGGAAGATGGGGGAGACTTTAACCCCTACCAGAGGTGGGATGTTTGTGGGGAACATCCACTATAATAACAACCTGAAGTCCGTGATTGCCGGCAAAGTGCACACTAGTTGTTCTGTGACGGGGTTGGTCCCAGGTTCTTTCCTGAATGTGGCGGGCCCTAATTTCTCATTTTCTACCACCGACACTTTTATAAATCAGCTTGCTCGAAAAGGCTCCTATCCCGTTGGTCGGTTGACGTTCCTTGGTTGGGTACACTCTGTTCCTTCGTGGATCAATTTGTCTACTTGGATCTTGCAGAAGTATGAGGCCTTTTTGTGCGAGATTGGCCTGTACCACGCTATTCGAGGTACCAGTCATGGCTTGTCCATAAACAAGAAGCTGTTCATGTCTCTGCTGGAAATGTATAATTGCCGTACGGGGACCTTTTACACACCTGTGGGGGAGATGGGACTCACGCTCCATGAGATGCACGCGGTCTCCAAGCTTCCTTGGGGGGACGAAGAGTTTGAAGCGTACACTCCCACCAATGAGGAACTCGAAGATCTGGAACAATGGTATCCTGGCTTTGCGGCCCTTTACCAGGAGATATTGTGCCATTATAACACATGTTATCAGATGACTCGAAAGGATAGTAACCTGGAAGGGAATGCTCCCTTCACCAGAGATTGGGTGCACTATCTCTTTTCGGCAGATGCCTTAGGTAGAGCCACCTCTCGTTGCCCTCGACCTCGGGAAGCGGTTGAGGACTTGGTGTCGTCGGCTAAGGGAGTGGCCACTACCAGTGACAGATTCGGAAGCCAGACTGATACTTTCGATTACTTTTACCAGGATACTCAAGAGCTGTCTGAGAAAGCGCTTCTGTCAGGATTTTTGATGATCTGGTTACGAAACTGTGTAGTCTCGGGAGGAGCCGGTTCTATTGAGAGAATTAGTTGTAACTTCATCCTTCCGGCTGTGAAGTTAGTTTTATGAATCAGGCTAGCTCTCCTTCCGGCCATGGTGTGCAGCATACACCGTGGCCTTCATACTTTCACATCCAAAATCATTGCTCGCAACGTGACCAAAGATTTTGAACGAACTGAGTTGCCCTATCACTATTTGATGGGGTGGCTGCTGATACATTACCCGTCTTTGATGAGGCCGGGCTCTGAAGACGGTGTGACTGATGATGACGCATTTATCTTCCGCTATCGTGACGAGCCTTGGGAATGTGAAATCATACGGACTTGCCGGATGGCATTGGCGAGGGCAGATAAGTATCATATATTCGTATCCGTCCCTCGCTTTACTGCCAAGGACATAGAGGCTGTACATATTGACGGTATCGTGCCCCCTCAGCTTCTGGATGGCCAGATGCTCTTATGGTTGCGTAACATCCGCCCCGCACATCTAGTGTACCGTAACCGCAATGCTGTTTTTCTGGAACCTTATCTGCCTAGCAGGTTTGCCCGGTAGTTTGGATACAGCCAACTTTGTCTGGACAGCCCCAGTTCTTGTCTGGGTTATGAGGGTAGTCTTCTTGATGGTATCAGAGCCTGGCAATACTATGATTCGTTCCATACTCGCACCATTTTCTCGGTCCCTGCCATTAAGGAGTCGGTGGAGATCTTGTATATTGCAGCTCTGTATCATGTCATGGCGAACAAGCCCCCAGTCGGTTTTAACCCAGGTACCAGTTTTATTGTTGGTACCAGTCTGGAGGAAGGCTCTCAGGGGGCCAAGAAAAGAAAGACTAGAGCCGAAGTGACAGATTTGGATTTCGCTGCTGAGGGTGGCGAAGGCAACGAGCGTGATGAAGATGACTCTATCCTTCCAGTGGTAGACGCAGAGGTGGGCCAGTCGCATGTTTTGTCAGATGAGGTGCTGAGGGATCAGTCTCTTGTTGCGCCTGGTCCTATTCCGAAGCGTAGCAGGTAAGTTTCTCCTATTGGCGGTGTTTCTCGATCCCGGAAGCTGGTTGCGACTAGGCACCGTCCGCTAGCCATAAAAGAGGGTGGCGAAGAAGTCAACCCTGCGTCAGAGGTAACAAAACTGCTCTTGATCCCTTCTCCCTCCTTTTCTTTGAGTTTCAATCCTGACTGTCTTCGTTCCCTCTTTTAGGTGTCGGGAGAAGAAGAAGAGTTTCAGGATGTCGAGACGGTGACCCAGAATGACGGGGACTCCCATGGGCCTGCTCCTGTTCAAGAGAACGCAGATCAATCTGTATCCTCCTTCAAGGTGACGGGGGCAGGGGACGTGACTGAGTTTAACTCGGGGATCACGGGTGAGGGGACTATGCCAGTTGTGGATGAGCCGCGGCCTTTATGCCCCTCCCCTGGTAAGATTTGCTGAATCTTAATCCGTGAGGAAGCCTATCTGCTCTATCATCATATCCTTCGGGTTACGTCGATTGATTGTTATTCTGGACATTCAGGTCATGTCCCTCCAGTGCCGAGGATGGACGTCGCTGAGACAACCCCAACCGAAGGGGCATCGGTGGAAAGAGGTATACCTCCTCACTGCCCGACTCGTCTTGAGGGGCCTTCTAGGGGCCCGAGTTTCATGGGCCAATTCTTGGGGCAGTCGGGGCAGGGAACGATGGTCCTTGCATCATCCTCTGCTCCGATGGCTTCGAGAGTCGACCTTTCTTCCCTGCCGAGCATCCAAGCTCTCCGAGCGACGGAAGATGAGTTGGCCGCTATTCATGCATCGTTATTCTCAGACTCCGTTCCCCTGATGGCGAACTCTAGCGTTACTTCTCCGACGTTGCCGCTCCGGCTTCCCCTGACGCCCTCCTCTGCTGAAGTTTTGGACGACGCGTTGCAGGACGTGGTTGCCAGTTTTCATCGTCATTTGAAGAGGAAAATCGAGGCCGCTGTAGACAGAGGGACTTCTTTTACCTTGGTCCGACAATGTGCCCATGGTCAAATAAACATCCTTCGGGATCTTCCTGATGATGCAGGGATGGCTTCGCTTCTGGAGGTAAAATTGCTGGAGGCTGATCAGCTGGTGTCCGAACTTCGGGTATTACGGCAGGCTGATCTGCCTGCTGTTATAAACGAGGAGCGGAATTCCCTTATTGCTGTTATAGAGAGGACCAGAGCGGCTCGAGATAAGACTAGACCGGCCGCGCTGAAGGATCTCAGCGACTTAGCTGATCGGTATGATCAATTGAGTTATGCGACCGAAAACGTTGTGGCTCGGGAGGAGTCTGTTTCTCGTGAGATTACTGAGATACGGGAGCAGATCCTTGCGCTTCAGAAGAAGTTGACTTTCTTGGAGTCTGAACTCTTTACTACCCGCAATGACAGGGGACTAATTGTTCAGGAGGCTGACAGGGTTACTCAAGCTTCGACTGACCTGGAGACTGCCTTGAAGAAATTGAAAGATGACTGTCAAACGTTCTTGGGCCTGGACAATGAGGAGCATTTATTCCAGGAGGCCGAGCGTCGCGTTCGGCAACGGATTGAACGGGGGACCACCTCAGTAAGAAACCGCCTCCTAGAATTGAGTAATGCTGAAATGTAGTCCGCTTTTTCTTCTTGTTTTGTTTCTGTTTTCTTTCTCTCTGAAGGGGACATGATCCTGAAAATATGTAATGCTTTTTCTTCCTTCAAATAAAGAGTACTTTCAATTCTACCCTTCATTTGTATTGCTTGCTGCGCTTGTGATATTGTAGTGATGTTTACCCCCGTATAGGGGATATATTTGTGGACCTGTTACCCATGGCGTACCTTGGTTTTAGGCAGAGGTAACAAGTTTTGATCAGGGTACCTGAAGCAGCCATAGCGAAGTGGTCATGGGTGCTCTTGGTATTGAGAAAAAAAGAATGCCGTAGAGCAGCTGGGCTCCTGGGGCCTGATGAGGTGATAGATTTGTGCTGAGAAATTTAGCTGAGGATATTTGTGGGCCTATTATCCTTGGCGTACCCTGGTTTAGGGCACAGATAATAGGATGAAGGGGAACCGACATACTTGCTCAGAGGCGACGAGGACATGGCAAGTGAGAAGGTTTTTTAAACGTAGAGTCTTCCTACTCAGAGGTAATAAGAACATGGCAGGAGTGAACTCGACGGAGGATATTAATGGTCAACAGAGGACATTTGTGGACCTATTACCCTTGGCGTACTCCGATTGTGGGTACAGATAATAGGTCGAAAGGGGATCATCATACTTATTCAGAGGTAATAAGGACATGGAAAGTATGAAGGTTTCTTCGATGGAGCCTTCCCATTCAGAGGTAATGGGGACATGACAGGAGTGGGCTCAATGAAGGAGGGCACATAGAACAACTCAGAGGTAATGAGGACATGGAAGTTCTACGTAGGGGGTGATTTGTTTTTGGCGGAAGTGGAACGGCTCAGAGGTAATGAGGACATGGTCGTCCTGGAAGTTTGTGGACCCGTTACCTTTGTTGTGCACTGGGAGTGCAGGTATTAGATCATGAGGGAGGATCTCTTGTAGGAAGAAAGTTCAGCAGTATGGTTGTACATGACTTTCTTTCAAAAGAGTGACCAGGACGTAAGTTCAGGGGTACCGATGGGTACATAACTCGACAATCCATGAATGTTAGGATCAAAGTGTAAGTTCAGAGGTACCAGCAGATACATGACTTAGAAATTTGGGATATCTTTGTGGAATAAGGGCATGAGTTCAGCGGTACATGCGGGTACATGACTCGAAAATCTGGAATATTGTGGGTACGAGCTCAGCGGTACCAGCGGGTACGTGACTCGGGAATCTGGAGAATGGTGAGTGTGAGTTCAGCGGTACCAGCGGGTACGTGACTCGATGATCTGGCAAACTATGAGGGTGAGTTCAGTGGTATCAGCGGATACATGACTCAATAATCTGGAAATTCATGGAGTGAGTTCAGTGGTACCAGCGGGTACGTGACTTGAGAATCTAGAAAACTGCGAGGGTGAGTTCAGTGGTATCAGCGGATACATGACTCAATAATCTGGAAATTTATGGAGTAAGTTTAGTGGTACCAGCGGGTACGTGACTCGAGAATCTGAAAAACTTCGAGGGTGAGTTCAGTGGTATCAGTGGATACATGACTCAATAATCTGGAAATTTATGGAGCGAGTTCAGTGGTACCAGCGGGTACGTGACTCGAGGATCTGGAGAATATTGTTTAAACATAGTATTTCTTCAGGAACTTGTCGTTGACGGGCAACATGAGCAAGTCTCCGTTCTGCTTGGCGAGGCGGTAAGCACCGTTGGAGAACACGGCCTCGATGACAAATGGACCTTCCCACTTTGGCTGAAACTTGCCGGCGGTCTTGTGAGTCATGACCATCGGCCTCCGGACTGCCAGAACAAGATCACCCACTTGGAATGTTCTGATTTTGACCTTCTTGTTGAAGGCTCCTGAGATGCGTGCTTGGTATAGCTCGATCCTTTGCTGAGCTAGGAGGCGCTTTTTATCTAAGGCTTCTAATTCTTGCAGTCGTCGTCGGTAGTTATCATTCGTTGTCAATTGATAAGTGAGGGCGACGCGGAGTGAGGGTATTTGAGTCTCTAATGGGAGAACTGCCTCACTCCCGTATACTAGGGAGAATGGCGTATTCCCGGTGGCTGTTCGAATTGTGGTGCGATAAGCCCATAAGCATTCGCTGAGCTTCTCGTTCCAGTCGCGCTTGTTGGAGGAGACGAACTTCTTGAGGAGTTTGATGATTGTTTTGTTGAACGCTTCTGCTAACCCGTTTGCTGCCGGGTTGTACGGCGTCGAAGCGATATTCTGGATACGGTGTTTATCGCAAAATCGATAGAATGCGTGGCTTGCAAACTGCGGACCATTATCATGGATGATCCTTCGGGGCAGTCCAAAGCGGTAGATGACGTGGTGCTTCAGGAAGCTGATCACATTCGAAGTCTTGACTTCGGCGAGTGGGACAGCTTCCGCCCACTTGGAGAAGTAATCAGTGATCGCAAGTATGAACCGATGTCCTCGGGAGGAAGGTGGGGTGATTGGACCAATGATATCCATTCCCCATGCTTCGAATGGCCAGGACGCCACTGTCGGATGTAGAAATTCGGATGGTTGGTGAATGAAGTCCGCGTGGACTTGGCAAGCTTTGCACTTTCTAGCATATTCGATCGCATCTGCCACCATCGTGGGCCAATAGTAGCCTATCCGGCGAAGACGATCTTGTTGTTTTGGGCCGGGCTGGTGGGCCCCGCAGACACCGTCATGAGCTTCTCGTACTGTTTCTTTGGCTTCTGCGTTTGACAGATACCGAAGTAATAATCCGTCGTAGGAGCGGCGATACAGCATCTTCGTCTCTGTATCGTAGAAGAATCTAAGAGAACGCCTTCTGATGGAAGTGGCTTCCTTTGGGTTCTCGGGAAGGATGTCGTAGACGACGAAGTCGATGAATGGTTGTCTCCAATCTGGGGCGTCATCGATCGTCTGTGCGGAATAACTTGCCACGAATTGCACATTATTTTTGGGACAGACCAGTTCATGGCCTATCACTTCCACTGATTGGCGATCATAATTCGAAACTGCTAGGGAAGCGGCAAGACCGGCTAGGGCATCGGCTTCAATATTTCGGAGTCTAGGGATGTGCTCAATAAAGAACCCCTTAAATAACGAGATGATATCGATCGCTATTTGGTGATAAGGGATCATGTCTTCGTGGCGGACTTCGTACGAACCCCGGATCTGATTGACGATTAGTTGGGAATTGCCGTATGCTTCAAGGTATTCTACCCCCAGTTCTCTTGCAAGTTGGAGGCCAATGACCAGAGCGTTATACTCAGCCACATTGTTAGAGCAGGGTTCTGTGAAGGAATAGGCGCGGTTGATCACCAATCCAGAAGGGGAGACCAGCACTACCCCGACTCCGACGACTATATTGCCTTTAGATCCGGTCCTTGAAGCACCGTCAAAGAACATTCGCCATATAGCCTCGTGAGAGGTTGTATGCGAGTCGGCGACCTCGTCTGGAATCTCTTCGTATATTCTGGAGGATTCCGAGCCTGGGTGGGCTGCTAAAAAGTACGTCAGGGCTTGACCTTTGACTGCCTTTTGTGGGACAAAGATCATATGATAAGGGGACAACAATATTGCCCATGTAGCGAGTCGAGAGCTAAGTGCCCCTGGTTTGGTCATGAGGACTCTGAGAGGGTTGACCCGTGAGATCACATGTATCGTTTGTCCGGTGACATAGTGTCGCGTTTTCTGAATGGCAAACACCAGGGCGAGGCATTCCTTCTCTACAGCGGTGTATCGGTGCTCTGGCCCAACCATCATTCGGCTGAGATAGTATATGGCTTTTTCGTGGCCTGCATCGTTGTTTTGTGCCAACAGGGCACCGAGGGAGTGTTCCATTGCTCGTACATAGAGCAGGAATAGTTTTCCAGGGGCTGGGGCTACCAAGATCGGAGGATTTGACAAATATTCTTTGATGCTGTCGAAAGCACGCTGGCATTCCTCGTCCCATACGAATGAGACTCCTTTCTTCATGAGGTGCGTGAATGGTCGGCATCGTCCGGAGAGGTTGGAAATGAACCTTCTGATGTAAGCTAGCCTCCCTTGAAGGCCTCTGAGTTCGCGAAGATTTTTCGGGGGACCCATCTCCATGATTGCTTTTGTCTTCTCAGGGTCTACATGGATACACTTTGCAGTGATGATGAAGCCTAAGAACTTCCCGCTGGATACGCCCAGAAAGGACTTCGTGGGGTTCATCTTCAAATTGTGCGTTCGCATTAGATCGAATACCGTCCTTAGATCCTGCAGATGGTCTCCCTTGCTACGATTTTTAACGGCTATATCGTCAACGTAGCACTCCACCATCTTGCGTAAGTGGTCTCTAAAGATGATACTCATGGCTGTTTGATATGTGGCGCCAGCATTCTTTAAACCGAAAGGCATGACTGTGTAGCAGTACGTGCCAATAGGTATTCGGAATGATGTATACTTTTCGTCGTCAGGAGATATTTTGATTTGGTTGTACCCCGAGAAGCCATCCATGAATGACATGCGTTCGAAGCCACAAGTATTGTCGATCATGATGTCTGTGATAGGAAGGGGGAATTCATCTTTGGGGCACGCCTCGTTCAGGTTGCGGAAGTCGATACAGATTCGAATCTTCCCATTCTTCTTGAGGACGGGTACTATATTGGCGACCCAGTCTGGATGTTGCTCTTCACGAATGAAGCTGCTGGCTATCAGTTTGTTGACTTCGGCTTCGATCGCATCCATGATGCCCGGGCGGAAGCGTCACTGTTGCTGCTTGACTGGCTTTGCATCTGGCCGTATGTTGAGTTTGTAGAGAGCGATGTCAGGATTTAACCCTGGCATGTCTTCATAGCTCCAGGCGAACACATTAATGTACTCTCTGACAAGTTCTAACAGCGACTCCCGTTCTTCGTCAGTTAGGCTTTTACTGATGAAAATCGGTTTTGAAGAAGATTTGCTGTCGAGATCCACTTGTATGACCTCATCTTCAGTAGGAGGTTCTCTCAGTTCGAACCGCTTTTCCTATTGTGCGTCCAATTGTTGGGCCCATGGCTCTAGCTCGAGGATTTCGGGGATGTCTTCGTCTTCTTCATAAGCGTCGACGAATGCCATGTTGACTGACAGAACTTGTCTGAATATGTCTCCGATGCTGGCATCCGAGTCGGAACTTGGTGACCCGGTTGAATGTGACTGCCAGTCACACTCTTCATCCGAACTCTCAGGGGTCGTTGTGGGAGTTACATACCCTAACCCGCATCGAGTTTTGCTATAGTAGTCTCGTAGTTTGCCCGCCGGGACTGGTGGCTTCAAAGGTAATCGTCGCCCAGTGCCGTAGTTCAAACCTGGCGTCGTCTCCAGATCATACCCCTGCTTCCTTTATGGTGAAGGGATGTGGGTCATCCTTCCGGTCGAAAATGATGGGATGGTCCCCTTCCTCGATTATGCGGTAAGCATCTTCTGCTGGAATAAGCTGGATTACGGTGTGCACATTTGTCACCTGTGTGTGTAGATGAGTGCCTATACCGTGTTCCATAGCATACATTGTACATAGCTTATTGAGCTCGGTGTAGTTCAAAGATAACCCTTTATTGATGAAGTAAGGTATCTTTTCTAGGGGGATTACATCATCAGCGGAGGGGACATTGGTGTGGGTAGCCATATACTTGGCTAGTTCCAGTTCCTCTTCGGCTACCCCCTGCGTAAATGAAGACTGAGAGGACGACCTAGAAAGCTTGATTGTCAGTGGTTCAGTTGATGGAGTTGAGCGTGGTGTTGTTGGCATACTCGCAACCCCCAGTTTGGTACTCGACGTGGGGCAAGGAGTGGTTGGTTCGCTAGAAGTGTCAGACCTTGTATCGAGGTGACGACCCTTCTTGGGAAGGCGTATCGTCAGCGGCTTGTCGGAGGGATTGAGCTTCCCTGTTTGGGGTTGACTGACTCTCGGCAGTCTGATTGTCAGTGGCCCCGTTGTGGGTCTCGGCACTTGGCCGGACCTTGGCAGCCGGATTATTATCTGCTCTTCTTGCGCCGAGAGGCTGATCGCGTCCTTCCGCAGAGTGGCAGTAAGAGGTGCGGACTTTCCCGGTTTGCGAGCTTGGAGGTGGATCGTCAGGGGTCCTTCTGATCCCGTAGCCTTTTCGGTACTAGATTGTTCATTTCCTTCATCAAGGTGCCTCTTCGACTTTTCGTATAAGCAGGAGTCCGAGTAGTAAGATTCTACCCCTTTGAAGGGATCGATATCAGCAAATTCTGTCTTCACGAAGCCGTGTTTGTCGACGTATTTGAAGCACTGGTGTAGCGTGGAAGGCACGATCATATAATCGTGTATCCATGGACGCCCCAAGAGGATGTTGTAAGAAGTATCTGCATCTATGACATAGCAGGTGACTTCGGATTGGAGGTCGCCAATTTGACACTTCAGACGAATCTTCCCAATAGGGTAGCTCCTGCCCGAATTGAAACCGCTGATGGCGGTGCTTGTAGGTGTCAGGCGATGCATTGGGATACAGAGATGATGTAGCAGACCTTTCGGGATGATGCTTATGGAAGAGCCAGGATCAATGTGCATCCGATCCACCTTCACGTCGCCGATGTATCCCGTGTAGTATAGCGGGCGATCATGTAGGTTGGTTTTGATAAGCATGTCCTGTGGAGTGAAGACGATGTTGGACATTGCTCCCGTGCAGGCGCTGTCTTGGAGATCCACGGGTGAGTCCTCTCCGGTGAGGTTGGATTGAGCCAGATAAGCATCGGCATTTTGGAGTGCTTCGCTTAATGCAATACGAACGTCCTTGGAGAGCCTTAGGAGTTCGTATAGTGACAATTTGGCTGGAGTGTTAGCCAATTGTGCTAAGATGTCAAAGTTATAGGGCCTCTCTAGCCCTTGGGCTGCGTCCTTTCGGAGAGATTTGTCGAAGCGAGTCTCCTTCGGCATAGGCTTGTCGGTCGTCGAAGGCTGAGCCGGTCCCGGAGCATCAGTTGTAGTAGGTTGATGATTTTCAGCTGGACTGTCAACCACAGGTTGGGATTGCGCTCTGGACCGCGTGACGACGGCTGTAGCTTCCTCGTTGTCTGCTGAGATTGTGTGGCATGTCCTGATTTTTCCACTCTTTTTGTTAGTGGGAGATGGTATGGGCCGAGTTACTTCTGACACCAAGTCTGGATGGACCCACATGACCTCCCCTCGTGAGGTGGTGAGAGGTACTAGACCAGCAGCCTGTTCCCGGGGAGGTGGAAGATTGGTAATCTCCATCGTCGCCAGAGGGACGGGGATTACCCCGTCTTGAGTCTCCGTCGGAGGGAAGCTGCCGAATTGTACGGACACCATATTGGCTGCTACGGTTACTTCTTCGAAGTCGATGGCCAGAGCGTTCGAATCGATGAGGCTTTGGATGTACCGTTTTAGTTGGTAGCAGTCGTGTGTAGCGCGGTATAGATAACGGTGGTAATGGCAGAACTTTGGGTTCTCCAAATCAGCCGGCCGAGGCTCCCGTCTCGGTGGAGGAAGCTGAATTCTACCTCCTTGTATGAGCATGTCCAAGATAGGCTTGACATGGCCTTCTTCGAAAGAGTAAGTGATCTGAGGCCATTGTTTGTCTGCTGGTTGTGACTCGGGCTTCTGGGCCGTGTCGGCCACCATAGCCTGCTTTCCCTTGCTGTCCCGATTGTTGGAGGGGTTACCCCCATTATCGTTGTTGGGACGCTTGCCCTTGTTTTCTCCTTCTGAGATGTGCAATCCCAGTTGGCGAGCCTTCTTCAGTCGTTCTTCGGCGCTTGTGGCGCTGATGATGAACGCCTTCCAATCTTTGAATTGACTTTCGCCCATCCAGAGACTGATTGTTGGAAGCAGTCTCTTTTGGCAAATTTCAATCAAAGAGGAATCTGGATTTCCGGAAGGCAACTTCATGGCGGTCTGGCGGAACCGCTCGATGTAGTTCTTTGTCAACTCCTTCTCCCCTTGGACGACGTCCATGAGAGTGGACATAGTGACGTTCTGTCCTACTTCGTAGAATCGTTCCAAGAACAGGCGCTTGAAGCCGGCGAAGGAGTGGATGCAGTTGTCCGGTAGATTGCGGTACCAATCGAAGGTGACTCCTTCCAATGCCCCGATGAATAATCGTGTGAGGATCGCATTATCATAGGGCAGATGGTCGATGGTGACCTCAAAGTAAGTGATGTACCAACTTGCTGAGGTTTTGCCATCATACGGGTTGATATTGAACGGCTTATATCTTGATGGGAATGGAACATCCCTCCATTCAGCAGGGTATGGTTGCCGTATCCTGAGATCTTGAGCATTTTCTCGGGCATAGAACATGGCTCGGAGCTCCTGGACCTCTCTCCTTACTTCTCGGGGCTCATCTGTCGCGGTAGGGGCTGTTATTTCGGGAGGATTATTGCCCGGGTTTGGTGCCGCTGAGTTTGAATCTATATTGACCGCGGGGCCCGTGCTTGTTTGACCAGACGTTCCTCCTTGTAGAGTGGGCAGGGCCGCTTTAATCTCGTCTACAGATTTGACCAAAGCAAGTAATATGGCTTCGAGATTGTCGATGCGCTGGCGATCATTGGAACCACCTTGATTGCTGTCTATCATGAAAACCGTCCTTATATGAGGAGGGATGGAAGGAACGGTGGAGGATGTGCCCTCCGAGTCGTACCCATGCACCGAGAAGTCATCGGGATAGGTGGGAATATTCTCTTCGGGCTCGGACTCGGAGGGAACGGTATTCCCAGCTTCAGAGCTTGCTTCGTCTTGAGAGTTATGGATGTCCTCGGGGACATCGGCGTCTGTTGCCCCTGATGGAAGAGTTGTTTGTCCGGGCTCGGCTCTTTGAAACATCGGATTGTTGCGGATATTCGGAGGAGTGCTACCCCCAGTTCCCTCAACCCCCAGCGATGTGGATGATGAATTTCCCATCGCGATAAATTTCGTCTTTGAACGGGTGTGTTAGAATACACCAGTAGAGGACAACCGTTTAGACGATAGTTTCTTAGCGGTGGTGGTTGATATCTTGGGACTGGAGATACTCGTCTTTTTCTTTCTCTCTTCGGCGGGGACTTTTTGAGCGGAATTGCAGGAGACAACAGGAGGTGCCTCATCTTCTGAGTTCGGGTGCTGTAGCCTTTGGAAGACGGAAGGCCGATCTTCCGTCACTGTCGCGTTGTTGCAGCAGCAATTGACGATGATTTGGGTGCAGCGATGTCCAAGCGAGGACTCTTTGCACGCCGATACTCCTTCTCTTTCCTTGCGTTTGTGGAGGATCGCCTCCCGCAGGTCAGAGGAACCACTCTGTCTGTTTGCCATCGGGGGCTGGACTCGAGCGGTTGTATACAACTTCCCATCCGAGGCCCGTATGATAGTCAACGGGATACCCCGATAGTTAGAGGTTGGAACAGCTGACTGGGCCTGATGAGCCCGTGCTGCCCTAGACTTCTTCCTTTTAGCACTTGTGGGTGCGTAATAGGAGGAGTCCAAGTTGGGTACCACAGAGTCTGGCTTATCATCCAGAGAATCATCAGGGTCAGGACCGCATGAGAGACGGTCGAAGACTGATCGAGAGAAGCGTGAAACGGACGCTATGCGGCTAGAGTTGGGTACCGTGCAGGCTGTCTGCATGCGGTTGTCTTCTGCCGTCGGACGAATTGTTTTTGTGCGGCTAGGAGTCACGACCGTACAGGCTGGCCGCATGCGGTTGGCAATTGTGGCCGCATGGGTTTTCTGCAAGCGATTGACTCCCACAGCCGTATGAGTTTTATTCGTGTGGTTGGCAACTGTAGCCGCATAAGCTATACAGCTGACAGATATGGCCACATGAGTTTTCTTCATGCGTTTGGAGGATGTAGCCGCATGAGCTTTCTCTATGCGGCTGGAGGATGTAGCAGCATGAGCTTTCTCCCTGCGGCTGAAGGATGTAGCCGTATGAGCTTTCTCCCTGCGGCTGATAACCTTATGCGGCTCGGATCTCATAGAGTTCCTCTTTGCCCCTGCAAGTCCAGCATCATAGTGTTTTCTTCTGCCGAACTTGGGGACAGCAGAGTTGTCTACGATCTGAAGTAGGGTCGCAGGGGAATCTTGCTCGCCGTCTTGAACAACAGAGGGTGTCTCTGCAAGAGCTTCAGCAGGAACGAAGGATCGGGGTCTCCACTCCTTACGGGCCTTCTTTGTGCGGGCTCGCTTCTGGACCGGGCCAGTGCTCTTGTCGGAGAGCATTTCTTCGAACGCCTGTTGGTCGAACATGGCGACCATCTTTTGTTGCGTGGAGCCAAGCTTGGCTGCATCCGATTGCGTCACTAACTCCTCAGCCGTGGAGAAGTTAGTCCCCAGCAGAGTCGCCATCGTGTTTGTCATGAAATATAAAAGAACAGAACAATTATCGGAGGACCGAACTTTTACTTCACGTTACAAACTCGCTTGTACAAAGAAAGCCTAGGGACGAAAACCTAGGTACAGCAGTCTAAGTACAATTGTTTATTTTAGATTCTGGGGGGTGACGATAGAGGCTCGGGAAGGCGACGGCAGCCCTGCCTTACTCCTTGGACGATCGGTATGCAACCTTGGCTCCTTGTGAAAAAATGGTTGGCGTTGACGAAAAAATGCTCTTCTTGCTCCTCTGTTGCTCTTCTGGCTTCTCTCTCTCTCTCTGTGTATTCTTTTCTCTGACTATTGGGGAGTCTCTCTGTATATACGTATTTTTCTCTCTGAAATTGTATATATTACAAGGGAATGGCACCTTGCTATTTATAATAGTGGGATGTGATCATTAGGGTTGCCAATGATTAGCTTTTAGAGATGGCGGCGGCTTGGGAATTGGTCAATCTAGGCTATTCATCTTGATTATGATGAATCTGGGCCATTAGGTGTAGATTACACCAAATCCTATGAGCAATTAATGCTGATTGGAATAAATCTTCCTTATACTGATCTTCTGATATCTGCAAATAAATTAGATCTATTCTTCTGCCACGTGTCCCAGATTATTGGGATTTGACCCAATCTTTAATGGCAGCAAATCTGAGGAATTAATCGGTTTAGGACACGTGTCCTAGGAGCTGCTGGGGGGGTCTGGACCGCATGACTAGTGAGCCACATATGAATGTGAGCCGCATATGGTTAAGCCCACGTGTCAGGGCTGCGTGGGCAGTGGCCCTCACTTGAGCCCTCTAACCACAGAGGAGTAATCCTTGTGGGCCGCATAGGTATATATCCGCCTGGGCCGCATAGACATGATCCTCTTGAACCGCATGAGAAGTCCTCGCTCGAGCCGCATGAGGCTTTCATGGCCTGAGCCGCATAGGATGGATTCACTCTGAGCAGCATGGGAAGTCCTTTGCTCGAGCCGCATGAGGCTTCTATGGCCTGAGCCGCATAGGATTTATTCTGAGCCGCATGAGAAGCGAGCCGCATACGAACGCCCACGTGGCAAGGCCACGTGGCATTTTTATGGCTCTCAGGGGATTTGTGTCAGAGATTTCTTTCCTCTTCCCTAGAGATTCATTATTATGACAGAGTCATAATTACCTGCCTTTGTGTCAGGGCTGTCAACTTTTCAGAGGGGTCAGCCGTCATAGCAATTAATGCAGCATGGGTCGGAGGGGAGCACTATCAGGCCACGTGTCTTCTGAGCCGCATGGAATGCCTTGGGCCACATAGCTCCTTATACCGCATGATTCCCTGAGCCGCATGAGTTCTCTGAGCCGCATGGATCTTTCCTGGCCGCATGAATTATTTCCTTTAGTATTTTCCATGCTTCTACATCAAGCTTAGTCGAAATTGTCATTGGAGTGCCAAGTGGTTTGACTGCTTCCAAATCAAACTTCTTCAATAAATCTTTTATGTACTAATTAGATTGATTAATGAACGTCCCATTGTTGGTTTGTTTAATTTGCAGTCCGAGAAATAATTTTAGTTCTCCCATCATGCTCATCTCAAACTCATTCTGCATACACTTTAAAAATTCTTGACACAGAGATTCATCAGTGGATCCAAAAATAATCTCATCTACATAAATTTGAATTAAAAGAAGATTTCCATTAAAAGACTTTATAAAAAGTATAGTATCAACCATGCCTTTTGTAAAACCGTTGTCAAGTAGAAAAGAACTTAGACGATCATACCAAACACGAGGGACTTATTTCAAACAGTATAAGGCTTTCTTCATCTTCAAAACATAATCCGGGTTTTTGAAATCAATAAAACCTGGAGGTTGAGCTACATAAATTTTTTCTTTTATAAAAATCGTTCAAAAAAGCACACTTGACATCCATTTGAAATAATTTAAAGTTATGAAAACATACAAATGCACATAGCATACGAATGGATTCTAATCTCGCAACTGGGACATAGGTTTTATCGTAGTCGATACCTTCTTCTTGATTGTATCCTTGAACTACGAGTCGAGCCTTATTACGAGCCACTAAACCATTCTTATTCAGTTTATTTTGGAATACCCAGTGGGTGCTAATGACCGATGATCAATGGGCTTGGGAACAAGTTCCCAAACTTGATTCCGTTCAAATTGGTTCAATTCCTCTTGCATAGCATCTAACCAAAAATTATCACTACATGCTTCTTCAATATTTTTGGGTTCAAGCTGTAAAATAAATGCAACACAGGAAGCTATATCTTTACTGGAGGAACGAGTACTTACACCCCTGGTAATCTTATATATTACCAAGTCCTTGGGATGGTTTGCCAAAAATCTCATTTCTTTTGGCATATCCTCAGGATTGCTAGTTCTGACTTATGGTTCTGTACGTGATCTGCTTGGAGAATCATCTGGTGCTTTGTATGAAGGTTCTGCAAGTGTTATACTTGGTGTACTTATGTCTTCATCATCATTATCGACTGAATGTTGATTTAGTTCGTCAAATGTAACATTTATTGATTCTTCGATGATCATGGTTCTCTTGTTGAAGACTATGTACCCTTTGCTCTTTGCCGCATAACCTAAAAAGATACCTTCATTGGCATTTTTATTAAACTTTGCCAAATTATCTTTAGTATTAAGAATAAAGCATTTACAACCGAATATTTTAAAAAATAAAATAATGGGTATTCTATCAACCATAGCTCATAGGGAGTCTTCTTCGATATAGGTCGAATTAGAACCCTATTGAGAACATAGCAAGCTGTATTGACATCTTCAACCCAAAAGTATTTCGGTAGACTAAACTGGTTTAACATTACTCTAGCCATTTCGGATAGAGTCCTGTTCTTACATTCCACAACTCTATTTTGTTGTGGAGTCCTAGGGCAAGAGAACTCATGCAGATAACCGTGTGTGTCACAAAATTGCTTGAACTCTGCATTCTCAAAATCGTTGCCATGATCGCTTCGAATACGAGTGATCATGAAACCTTTTTCATTTTGAACTTTCTTACAAAAGGTGACAAATCACTACAAGAAAAATGGCTTTTCTTGACGGTTTTTTCCCGTCAAGAAAGACTTTTCTTGACGGTTTTGGATCCGTCATCTAGGCCCCCGTCAAGAAAAGTCGACACTTTTCTTGACGGTTTTTTGTTTGTATCCTTGACGGTTTTAAACCGTCAAGAAACATGCGTTATCTTGACGGTTTTAAACCGTCAATAAAACAAACAAAAAACCGTCAAGAAAAGTGTCGACTTTTCTTGACGGGGGCCTAGATGACGGCTAATAACCGTCAAGAAAAGTCTTTCTTGACGGGAAAAAACCGTCAAGAAATTGTTTTTTGGTGTTTGCAAACCGTCACGAAATGAATTATTTTTTGACGTTTTTGCAACCGTCAAGTTAAAAACCGTCAAGGAATAAAAAATTTTGCCGTTTTACAACCGTCAAGATAAACATAATATATTCCAGAAATCCAATTACCAAATACACATAATTACACAGAATCCAATTCCAGAATCAATATATAATATCACAAGCATCACACAACTATAATACACAATTTTTATATTAAAAAATACGTTGTTCGTACATCCAAACATCCAACAAGTACATCCAACCACAAACACGTTCGTACACCATAAATATCCTAAACATTTATAGGAGTAAATTAACCAAAATATCTCTGAACCCAGAGCAGCATGCAACAAGTACATCCAACAAGTACATCCAAACGTCCAACCACAAACACGTTCGTACACCATATATACATATCCAAAACATATTTACAGGAGTAGATTAACCAAAATATATCTGAACCCAGAGCAGCATTTCCTTTAGGTTAATCTGCAAACAAGGTGAACATAACATTATAAGTCAGCAACACAACTGAAATTCAATCAAATTTTGAATGGACAGAACAATCTAGGGAGGACTCAAATGTTGCAGTAGTTTAAATGTGCAGGAAATCAGTTGGGGAAAAAAATACAGAAATAGAGAGACAGTTCAGTTTAACATTCAATTCCCAATTAACATCAACAACAACCCCCAACCATCTCAGATATCACAGCATAGAAAACAACTAAGGTTAAACCCAGTTGAGTTATAACATTCAGTTCTTACTGAAAACTCAAATTATTAGACACTAAACAAGCACTCTAAAATACTCTAGGATAATTTTATGTAGATATTTGTTAGTTGAAACCAATTTGGAAAAGCATTAAATGGTTTCTACAAATAATTATTTCCTAATGAGAACAACTACCAATATTAGTACCAAAACACTAAATTCTTACTAAGTCAAGAATCCAACCATATGGTGCATATCAGATATTACATTAAACTTCATGTACACATTTTTGTAGCATCATATTCCTCAACATGGTGTTGGTGCATCCTTAAATTCCACAACATGGTTTAGGATGTTCGAATTTACCTCACTTTTTCGCTCTTTACGCCTGGGATTCATCCTACAGGCCTCCAAATCAACAGTTCAAATGCTTTACACCATGTCTTGTCGAAGTACATATGTTGAAAGATATCACAGAGATTAAGCATTTCTCCTCCCATATGCTCCTTGTCCCCAGTTGAAGTGATCATCAGACTGTAGGTTCCTACCTGTAACAAGGAGAGATTTAAAATGCTGAAGCAAATCGCTTTCGAAACACATAATTTATATGTTGTCATGACTTGTGATTATGTTTAGAAACCACAAAGTGATTAATATAAAGAAAATTAGTATATGATAACTATTCATTTATAAAGAAAATTAATATATGATAACTATTCATTTATAAAGAAACGTAAACGCAATTAATATATGCTATCTAGAGCACCTGTAATTGAACCTACATAGCCCAGATATGCATAACATGCAAAATTATTCAATTATTGTTATGATATTTTAATCATACTCTGCGGTATCGGTAAATACAATCTGATACGGCTGATACCGATATGGTTTGGCATATTCCAATCTGATACTGAACGATAAACGTTACTGGTGATACCTCTAATCCAAAGATTTCCATATCTTATAAGAAGACTTTAAAAAGTGGAAGAATGGATCAAATGGTGATGCACCTATGTCAGACTCTAAAGAGCGAAAGATCCTTCCAAAAGCCAACCCTATTCTTTTCTAGGTTCCAGTATGGCTAATTAGTATCACAGTCGGTATCTCCAACAAAAAACATATAAGTATAAAAAAAATGCTCATAGCAGTACCTAGATGTACAAATTTAACACATAATTTCTATAGTCGTTAACTAGGGGACACATTAACTAGCTGCCAAAGAAACCTGTTCATGCAATCTAAATAAGTACCACTTAGCAAAGCAACCTTCAAAACTAGATGCTGATATATATATATATATATATATATATATATATATATATATATGCTGATATATATATATATATATATATATATATATATATATATATATATATATATATATATATCAATTCAGAGCTTTACTGTAATCGTATAATTATGTCCAAGAATAAATTTCAAATCATATCAAATATCCAAATTTATGATTTTTTTTAACTGGGATTCTTTATTTTCTTGTTTGCAACCATGTTCTCCTAGATCTGTATAATATATGTCAACAAACTTGAAAAAAGGCATCCCAGAATGATTAAAACCATAGCATATATCCAAATTTATGATTTTTTTTATTAGGATTCTTTGTTTTCTTGCATGCAACCCGTGTTCTCCTGGATCTGCATAATATATGTGAACAAACATGGTAAAAAATAGCATCATAGTATGATGAGGCTTCTCTGAACTTTGCATTTATAGAGAAGATGTTTCAGGGAATCAAGGGTGTAATGCGCACTTGATTTCATCTTGTTACTTGCTTTGGCAAGTAAATTTTGAGGTCCAATCCAAATATAAAACATACTCTATCATTGTCCTGAAACATATGCTCTGGATATAATATTTGGCTCAATCTCTAGCCAAATGACCACAAACTGCAGACAAAAAGAATTACTTCCAAACCACCAAATAGTCAAATTTACAGAAGATACTCCTTTCAATTTCCCTCTCCTTTTCCTCACTTCGCATTAAACCAAACACAAACTTAGCACAACTATAAAGTTCCATTCACATACTATAATCCTTCTTGACAACCAACTTCACCCAAGTTGAAATAGTGCACTCAAAGCAATACCTTATTAATAAAGTCAAGCAACTTGATATTCAACTTATAAAATTATCAAACCAATTTTTAAAAAAAAAATCTAATAAGTCATACTCAATACATGTAATGTACGTAAAACCATTTTTAAAGATGAGAAACAGAGTATTAAAAACTTATATACCAAGCCATAAAATAACATAATAAGCATTTAAGTAAGGCTTGAAGGATAAGAGAGAGCTTACATTTCTTTTTAGGGATGCCATATAAGTTTCAGGTGATAGAAATGGTTGAAGTACTAGATGGGGGTGATGTTAAGTAAGCTGAGAACCTGAAAAAGAAACAAGCAACAAGTATCAGCCACTATATGGAACAACATACAACAAGGGTAGATATGCCTGCTATTGGTATCCAAATAAAACAAAGTTCTACTTATTACTTAGTAGAACAATTTAACGGTCTATTGCATATCAGAGGAAAAAATCACCATTAACATGTTAAATATTTAAGTTGATCATGATAAGAGTACTTTAAAAACATTATAGATTATGAATGCTCTCCACACTTCAAAAAATACATGACTTTTCTTTGAGTGAGAAATAGGTATCAGTTGACGATTTAGCAGCATGGGGGATTAAACTATATTCATCTCCAGAAATTATCATCTTTGCCGGTTTTCTACTAGCAACAATGTTTGAAGAGCCCTCGCGTGCTCATGAGAATAGAACCTGAACCAACAACAAAAGGATAATCCACTGATTTTGACCAATCTATGGAAAGTGCAATACGCCGTAAGTATTCTAACTACAAGTAATAGTTTCCATAAATAAATTGCATATACAACAATAAATCTGAAAAACATACAGAAGCACATAAGCAACATCAATTTTGGTACATAAAATCAACATGTGTGAGGTAGAATGTTCCGGGAGATAGTAAGCTTGTATCTTTTTTTCATATTCTTTGCCTCCATACCGATGCTGCATCAGCTTTATTGTTTCAACAAACATACCAGGCACAAATTGTACCAAAGAAGAAAACCTTAATCACTTTTAGAGATGTAAGACAATAAAAAAAGAAAAGGAATGATACTTTTTATGGTTAATAACTATACAACTACCACTTTTCCCCTAGAGCTCACAGCTTCAGCTTTATTTCTATATATTTTGCACATAATCAACCATCTCTATTAAGTTTATTATGGACATACAATCTATAAAGCAATCTAACTATCAGTAAACTGATACCAAGGAGAGAGGTGAAAGGTCAGGGCCTTAATTGTAATCACAGGAAAAACTCACAGAAAGAAGCAGAGGTTTTAGTGATGCAGCATCAGATGCCTTGGACATGGACTATAGGTGTTCTAACAGTAATACAAGTTACAAGTAATATATCTGACTTTATGATCTTCCTCGTAGATTCCAACTATACTTAGCAAAGCAGACATTTGAAATTCAGATCAATGGATAAGAGATTCTCAGGAAGCAGAACAATATTCTTTTTTACTTGAAAATCCCAAGAATTAGAAGCTACTTTACTTATCCTAAATCATTTAAAGAATTGGTGCATCCTGAATATTTGTCATGTATGTAACCGTCTATATCATTGGAATATAGATAGAAAATGTACCTTGAGACGTTCAGATGATCGGAAGCCCCCAAGCAACAACAAGCATCTTTCAGCTGGTGTTTTCCAAATCCCAGACAACATATGAAAAACATCAGCCTTGGCAGCTAAAACAACAAAAAATTTGCAACACAAGTAAAGATAAACCATGTATTATCATAATGTATGGAGAATGTAGTTTTAATCATCAACAAGAAATAGAATCTGCACCAATGATTGATGAAGTGGTAATTGGATTTGTACCTATCATATATATATATATATATATATATATATATATATATATATATATATATATATATATATATATATATATATATATATATTGAAAGAAGGTTAATTGTGGCGAATGCTCCCACCGGGAATCGATCTCCTGACCACTCGGGCCACATGCATCTCTCTTAACCACTAGGCTAGAGGTCATTTGCTATATATATATATATATATATATATATATATATATATATATATATATATATATATATATATATATATATATATATATATAAGGCCCTTCATCTTACATGTGTGCACAAGAGCGCGCGCACACACACCCCAATCTTTATTGTGTCCTTGGTATGTCATCTATACATGCACACGTGCTTTATTAAAATTGGTAAAACTATTGAGGAGTAAGACTGCCATCAAAGATATGGCAATGAATAAGCACCTAACACAATATTTCCAGGTTTTATAAGTCATACATATTGATACTATCAGAGAAATCAAGGTCTCGCCAACAGATGTATTTCATATATTATCTATCAGATTGATCAGCTGGGAAGGGCAGACACTCCAAGGTGTCGTGACACTCAAAGAGATGATATGGACAGTCAAAAGTACAATATCAACTCTACAAGTTCCTGGATTCAAAAACCAGTACCATGTCTGCAACCGTGTTTATATTATGTTGTATCAAACTGTGCAATATCAGTAATACAACATGTTCATATCAGTATGCATGTGCTTACATTGAGAAACGCCTGATATTGCAAATATAGAATTAACACAGAATAAAAATATAGATGCTTGCTTAAATGGAGAAGCTGAGCCTTCATATAATTATGGACACCCTCTACATTCATCAATAATAACTGCAATAAAATTCTAAAAGAAACCAAAGATAAAAACATTTGTTAGTAGGAGAAAATACAAATCAAAGGATAACATAACATCCAAGTTCCACAAAACTAGGCACACAATACTAGAACCAGGTCTTAAGTTGAACTAAAAATTATTATACCACAGAAATGAACTCTTTGCATACCAGGGTACTGAATTAGAGCCTGCATTCCACCATTCTTCTCAAATATTGCAATTTTTTGAACAGTACCAAAAGCTGAAAACACATGCAATTTTGGCACCAATAAAAATCATTAAAATGGAATTCGATGTATAAAACAAGAGCGAATGATTGAAGTCTTACATTGTGAATAAGGTCAACGGTAACATCATATTGCATATTCTCACTAGAAGCCAGAAGCACATTACTCTCGGGCTCTTTCTTCTTTCCATCCGGACCTACAATCGGCTGGAAAATAAGAAAAATCTTTAAATTATTGCATTATGCATAAGAGCGAATGAAGTTTTATAGTTTTTGTATCATGATTAGGCTTGCAAGTTTTAGCCAAGATTTTGTGTGGCTGACAAACTTTAGTACACATACAAATCGAGATGAACACTGACCTTTATATATTTGTCTAGCAGTAATCATAATTAACATTTGATGAAGATTTGTATAATAAGTGTTCAAGATGCTTTAGTAGGTGAGAATTTTCTAAAATGCAAGAGTGTGATTCTTATATCACCGTAAGAATTGGGGATTCTCAGACAACTGAAGTTAAAAGAAGAAATGAGACCACTTTGACTCGAGTTGGGTCGAACTGTCAGTTTTTGATTTGGTCGTTGATCGTGTACTCCTTGAACTTGGCCACTGTCGATTCTCAGACGTCGAGGAACATGATGTTCAATTGGTCCTTCTCTTATATATTCTCGCAAATCAAAGCAAAATCCTCTCAATAATACTAAAAAAAACCTAAGTTCACTAACAAAAATTAAACCCTAAGTTCACTCACGAAGATACCCAAAAATAAGAAGAATGGAAAGAGAAATCAAACCTAGGTCAATCTCCTCATCATCATGGTCGACGTCGTCCTCGAGCCAGAGAGGATGATGGGAGTTCACTGGAAGAGTCGTGCAGCGATTAGGGCTCACGGTGCCTGGGGGTTCGTCGGAAGAGTCGCCGCCGAAACGTCCCCGAAGTCCGTGAGCCCCTCGACCACCAGGCACACTGAATAGCTCCTGTTTTACATGACCCTACGGATCCTCTCCTTCCTTGGCTCCATCAAGCATGGGTCGAGCGTCGCTATGACATCCCCGCTCGCCTTAAAAATTTATGTGATGATAGGGACTGAGATTATAGACCTCTACAAGGTGGTTTCTGAGAGGGGGAGAGACGAGGGTTTCGGAGGAGAGGGGGAGACGAGGGTTTCTGAGAGAACGGGGGGAGAGAGAAGTCGAGAGTTTCGAAGAGAGCGGAGAGAGAAGTCGAGAGTTTGGTTCTTATGAGCCTTAAAAAATTGTGTGGAAGACCGTCATTAATTTTAAAGAATTTCAAATAATTACAATAATGGCAAATGAAAAAACTGCGGCAACTTTTCTGCATACACAATAGTTAACGGTTATTATCAAAACGTCAATATAAAAGATGCTCTTTCTTGACGGATCCCTCAAAACCGTCAACATACATGCTATAAATGAGCTAAAGTAACAAAAAAAAAGGCCATCTCTTGACGTAAGCCTAAAACCGTCAAGATAAACCCTATTGTTGACGGTTTCCGACGACCGTCAACTTATAAACCGTCAAGAATCATCATTTTTCTTGTAGTGAATTCTGACAATGCATCATTCTTGCGTGCAAGAAAATATACCTACGTGTATCTAGAGAAATCATGTACTATTACAAAAGCATATAACTTACCATCTAGGCTAGCAATTCTACTAGGTCCAAATAAATCTATATGCAGTAATTGTAGAGGTCTAGTGGTACTTACAACATTCTTGGACTTAAATGTGGATCGGGTATGTTCTTTTCACATTCACTACATACCATATCCTTCTTGAAAGTAATGTCCGGTAAGCTTCGTACTAGCTTCTTTGTGGATAATCTTAATATTGTGTCCATATTTGCATGACCGAGTCTTACATGCCATAGTTGACTCTCATTACTTTTGGCCATTAAGCATTTACCTACTTTGTTAAGATCTTCAAATAAATAGAAAACATATATATTGTCTTCCCTGATACCTTCAAAGATAGTACTATTAGTTGAGCTATCAACTATAGTACATTTGTCTTTGACGAAGTTAATACCATAACCATGGTCAACTAAATGGCTTATGCTAAGTAGGTTAAGTTTTAACTCGATAACTAGACAGACATCTTTAATCACAGGGTAGGAGCCTTACCAATATTGTTGATACCAATTATGTACCCTCTAAGATTATTACCGAAGGAAACGTATCCTTCTTTCTTCTTCGACAGTGTTGCGAATAATGAAGCATCATCGGTCATGTGCCGTGAGCAACCGCTATCGAGGATCCATTTGCTTCTAGCATGTGAAGGGTGTTTCACCTACAAAAGAATTTAGATGAAAACTTTGGTACCCATTTCTTGTAGGGTCATGGAATGTTAGTTTTCGGTATCCATGCACAAATCTTTAGATCAACAAGTTTTCTAACTCTACATGCAGAAGAGATATGACCAATGGTGCCACAATAGTGACATCTAGCATGTGGAGTGTTGAATGCAGTGTGTTGTGCATTATTGGTAGGTCTTGGTTTTCTAGTATAAAAGAATACATGCCTATTAGTGTTCTTTTGCAATGGTTTGGTTTGGTCTGACAGTGTTGGGTTTGACGGTGTTTCGATGTTTTGGTAAGTGACACATGTTAGGATAGGAAGCAGCAACTTCAGGCTATTTTCCTAACCTAATTTTCAACTTTTTGGAAGTGTCATACAATGCAGTATAATCAGCAGTAAGTGTATCATTCCTGATAAGTGCTTGCTGGAGACTCTTCTTCTCTTTGAGTAGATCTTCCTTTAATTAGGTGATGGTCTTGTTTTTCTCTTCAGATAGTCTTGTAGTCTCGTATAGTAACAGCTAAACAAAAAAAGCTCACCTTTCTCACTAGAATTATCACTACTTCTAACCTCAGCTAGTAGGTCGGTAAGTCTTCCTATTTCACCTTTGTACTCTTTGAGTACCTTCTTAGAGTTTTGGTATTTACTACGCAGTCTTCTGTAATCCCCTAAGAGGTCAATAAAGACTTCACCTAATTGCTCAAAGGTAAAATTATCATAAGTATCAAACAAAGGGTTAGTAGTTACCTGATCGTAAGCCATCAAGCATATATTTGTCACGTCATCTGATTGTTCATCTTCTGAGTCGCTGGCTTCACTTTCATGCCATATGCTTGTATTGGCATACCTTCTGGATGTAGATTTCTTCAGGTAGCCCTTGTCATATTTGTTGCTTTTCCTGGTTGATGATGATGTTGTTGGACAGTCCTTCTTTATATGTCATTTCTTCTTACAACCATAGCAAATAGGATCTTCTTTATTGTTGTTGCTGTTGCTGTTCTAGTCCTTTGTTCTTCTATTGAATCTCATGAACTTCTTAAACTTTCTTACCATAAGAGCTTGATCTTCAGAGTCAGAGTCACTGTCGTCAGAATTATCTTCGACAGTTCTTCTATGTTGAGCCTTAAAAGCGATCGACTTTCCTGACTTCTCCTTTAGTGCAACATCTTCAAAGTCTTGAAGTTCCAGCTCGTGAGTGAGTAGCTTACCCATGAGTGTTTTAAGAGACATTATTGAGACGTCGTTCCCTTCAATAATTGTTGTAGCCTTTGGAATCCAATTCTTCGTGAGAGCAAGTAGAAGTTTGTAAATCTTCTCATGGTTACTGTACTCCTTGCCTAATGATGACAGAGGATTTACAAAATCCAGGACTCTTAAACATCTGAATGACAGATTCGTTTGGCTTCATCTTGAACGCCTCATACTCCTGAGTAAGTCTGCTGATCTTTGACTCCTTGACTTGCGTTGTGTCTTCGTGGGTTACTTCAAGAAGTTTTCACACTTCATTTGATATTGTGCACGTAGACACCCTGTTAAATTTAGTCTTGTCTAAGGCACAAAATAAAGCATTAATAGCACGTGTGTCAAGACTGACCTTTTTCTTTTCATCCTCAGTATACTTATCATGGGGGTTTTCAACCAACACATCTTTAATATGAATACGAGGAGGCTTTTTATAGCCATCAATAACAATAGACCATAAGTCAAAATCTAGAGATTTCAAGAAGAAACTCATCTATGTTTCCCAATATATATAATTTGTACCGTCAAACAGTGGAGGTCTGTTTGAGGCTTGGCCTTCACTTGTGAACTTCACAGTTGCCATGTGTTATACTGTGATCTTATGTAACAGCTAAAATAATAAGAATATAATTGCAATATTATCTTGCTTGACCTGTATAACCCGCTCTGATACCAATTGTAGGAAATCGTAAAGCGCAATACTCTAGAGGGGGATGAATAGAGTAGGCAGCGAAAAATAGCTAATTAAAAAATTAGCAACAAGATCACAGAGAATGTATATATCACAAGTAAATAGATGTAAAAGCAGAGATCAGAAAGCAAACGCAAAGACGGTGATGTATACTGGTTTTCCTCTTGTGAGAACTATTCCAGTCGGAAGAACTCTAGCTTCCAGTTGAATCCACTATTGAAAAATACCGCAAGTTTTCATACGAAGTCCTTGCAAATTCTACAAACGCGAGCTTTGATACGAAGTACTCGACCAACTTCAATTGTGAAGTGTCTTTCTTCAATCAAGCCTCTGATTACAATCACTCTGAATCTAGACCGTATCGCACTGGCAAATCGACTAAAGGATTGTAACTGGCATGGGATTTAAAAGTGAAAGCTTTAGAACACTTTGGAAGACGTTTAAGCTTAGAGAGAAGAGATGAGAAAGTAAATGAGTGTTTTAAAATGATTGAAATCCTTCTCTATTTATAGGTTTTCCAAAGTCAGAATTTGGATAGAGTTCTATGATAAAATCTCAGCAAGTAGCCGTTGTATCCGTAAATACAGGGAGACCAAGTTCAAAATCCAACGAGAAGTAGGCAAATTTTGGCCGAATTCTCCTAGTCTAGTTTTTGATTTTCTAGCCATTTTAAAAGCAGATTTTGGGTTCTGGCTTTTTGAAAAGATTAAGCAGTTAGGAGCTTTTGTAAAATGGGTTGTTTTTAAAAACATAGGATATTTTGAAAACGATTTTGGGTTAGCCTATTTACGAGTACGACTTGGTATACAATATATTCTTAGACTCAATAAATGTAAAAATTATATTACATAAGGAAATACAGACTCATATGACAAAATAAGCTTCGGTCTTGAACAGATAGATAGCAGTTCTTTGGCAGTTGTCCAAGAGTCCAAATATCCCATATATCGAGACAAAGTTTGATCAATTATTAAAATCAGGTTCGACCATGACCAATGGGCCAATAGTTGAGACTTCTAATGACTTGACCAGGGCTATAGAGACATCGGGTTGGACAATTATCGGTTAGAGGCCAAGCCAAGTGTACAGCTTGGTAGGACGGGGGTGAGTAACCCCCCCACAGCTGCTATACTGCAAGGGTTAGGGGAAGCAGGCGATATCTTGGCCTTTCAGGCTCACCTTGAGGGAGTATTCACGAGGGGGCGTACAATGATGCACACTCGGGTTGTAAAAGGGGTGGTGTGACATGGTAAAAGTTGAGGGGAAGACAACAAGAACACATCAGCATGTAATAAATTTGTAGATGGTAGCAAGAGCATGAAGTGTCAGGCAGGCCCTATTCAGATTGATGCTGATATGGTAGGAAGAAACGTTGGAGAGCCGAGGCTATGTATAGAGAACACCGATTGGCAGGTACTACTACAGCAAGAACATAGAGTGCATGATAAGGAGGCAGAAATGGCAGAGCTAGAAGGAATAGAACGAACTCGGTAACCCCCAAGGTGACAGCTCAGATCTACATGCTGGGGACAATGCTGATAATTAATATTTGTGCTCGCTTGGAATGTGCAATGACTGTGCTCGTTGGACAGATAGAAGGAAATTTGCGAGATGGTTAGGATAAGGTAGTGTAATATTGTAGCTCTGCTTGAAACAAAAATAAAATCGGACATATGAAAATTTGCAGCAACTTCATAATTTGTATTTGTGTGATACGGCTAGGATTTGGGTCAGGTGGAACAATAGAGATTGGAGTGGGCAGACTATTCATATGTCCGAACAGTTGATTGTTGTAGACAAATGGGGACTCTCTTTCATTTTCGGTACAGTCTATGGGCTCAATGATAGGTGTAAGAGGGAGGGTTTATGACAAAAGGTGATACATGTTAGCATGGTCAGTAAGGTCCAACATAAGCTTCCTCTTATACTGATGGAGGACTTCAATGCCATGCTATTTAGACATGAGAAGGTTAGTTGTCGTATAGTGTCAGATGTTATACTACAACAGTTTCAATAATGTCTACTGCGATCAGGTTTACAGAATATTAAGAGAGCAGGGCACATATGGATGTGGAACAATAAGTCGGATCAGAAATGGGTTGCATGCCAGCTAGATAAGGCACTAGGCAATCGGGAGTGGTTCCAAAAAAATTCGGACACTATTTTTGAGGGCCTTGCGACAGGTACCAATGATCATTCCCCCATTTACGTCCAGATAACGCTAAAGGAGAGGCTGAAAGCACGACCTTTCCGATTCAACAATAAATGGCGTAGCATGGATAGGTATGCTAAAGAGGTAGAGAAGGGTCTCCAGGTGGCGGTTCAAGGAAACCCTCAATTCAGTCTTGTATGCCGTTTAAAGCAGGTAAAGACTGGCTTGAAAGCCTGGTGTCGAACGGCTCTAAAGCAGCAGTTGAGCGAGGAAGAATACAAACTTTGGAAGGTGCAAGTGGCTCTTCAAGCCGATATACTCAACCTGGACCTGGCGGTGATGGAAAAATGTCTCATTAAGGGCGTTGGACTATTGTGCCTATAAAAAAAGATCGAGTTGGCACAACGAACAAAGTGTACCTAGATACGGGAGGGAGATCAATGCTCGGTGTTCTTTTATGGCATGGTCTAGATGAGACAACATCGCAACCACATCCGTCGGTTGATTGTCCCTGATGGAAGGAAGGTCTGTTCCCAGAGTGAACTACAGACGGAGTCGATCAGGTATTACTCTGACCTATACAATCATAGTACTTACTGTTTGCCATTAAAATCTTTTGATAATTTCAATTACAAACAGAACAGTGTTACAATATAGGACTTAGACGTAGTCCTAGGAGTACACTTTTGTTTATCTGGGTCCCTTGTGCCGATGGAGCGAGTGGTAATGTGTTGACTCCGTTGACGATCTTACGACGGTTCTCGGTTCTCTGAAGGTCTGAGTTGCTCTGGGTGCCGGAGCTTGCGGAGAGGAAGAAGATGTTGAAGGTCTGTATCTGCCTCTCTGTATATGTATGTCGGTGGTTGTGTGATATGTGTGTCCGTAAGAAGGAAGTGATCCCTCTATTTATAGCTTTACAGGCTGGCTGGTCATGCATGCATGTGTAGGATGTGCCTGTACGCAGGGACGCCACGTGGTGGTTGCTGATAGAGGCGTATGGGCGATGTGCTCTGATTGAGGAGTTGAACCTTTCCTGTTGCCTTTGTGGGCTGCAACCGAGCTGACACGTAGCAATAGAGAGGATCTTTCAGTTGCTGAGATCTTGGGTGATTAGCACCCCTTCATAGGCTGAATCAAGTCAAAGGACATGTGTCGTAGGTCCATGGCTCAAAGATCTCAGATTTGGTGGGGAGTGATCTGACAGGATGCGCCTGGGATTGGACGCATGAGGAGACTTTGGCTCGTAACCTTTAGGAGTCACGAACCAGTCGGGGCGCATGGCTTTTGAGGCCCATACGGGACTTCAGTAGTGACTTTACTTCTGTCTTTAGGGATCAGAGAAAAGTCTGAGGTGCACGGCTTTTGAGGCGCATGTAGAGATTTAGGCGCATGGCTGTGGAGGCGCATACGAGATGGTTGGGCGGCCACGTGGCTTGTAACCGCCGGAGAAAAGTAATGATGATGCTGATGTCGGCGATGCTTCATCTTCTAAAAAAGCTGTCAATCGTTCAGTCCTCGGGGGACATGCTGCCAACTCTGTCAGACATCAGCATTTAATGTTCTTTGACAGGTGATGGGCTGTTGAGTGGGCGCATCGATCGGCGTTCCACTAGGCACATGGGGATGCATGGGGGCGCATCCTTATGAGGCGCTTGGTGTTGATGGGCGCATCAGTATGATGCGCGGTCTGGCCGACGCATCCGTTTGCATGATACGTCTTTATGGGCCCGACTGTTACGTTCTTCGAGCGCTTTAAATAGCCGTTTTTGACTTGGCTGAATTTGAAGCGTCAGGTTCATCACCATTAATGCAAATTTATTGCACGGGATTCGGAGAGCTAGCCACTTGGCGCATGGGTTTGATTTGCCCGACCTATAAATAGTGGCATGGAGAGGGTTTGCTTCTCGTTCTCTCACGTCCTCCCGAAATGAACTTGTTTGCCCAAGAATATTCTATTGACGAGATGCTCCCGAGGGTGAAGATGCGACGCATTATCTTTATTGATGCACTTGAAGGTGACTATTACATCCAAAAGTCGGAGTCGAGGGCTTCTGAGGCAGGCGGAAGGTGCCTGTTGCATCCAAAGATCGGGATGCTCGAGCCTCGTCTCTGTTATGCCGGAAGAGCCGCAGAGAGCTCTTCCTCCAACTAGAGGGTTGACTGCCACCCTCGTTCTGCTCAATAAATGCTTAATTAGTCGAAGCATTTGATAGCGCATATGCTGACACTTCATGATGTGCCTGACTGGGACGCTGAAGGGCAGCACATAACTGAGCTGCTGAAGGGATGCACATAACTGAGTCACTGAAGGGATGCACATAACTGAGGATGCACATAACTGAGCTGCTGAAGGGATGCGTCTGGCTGAGAGTGCATGGCGAGATACGCCTGTTTGAGAGCGCATGGTGGTTGCTGCGCCTAGCTGTAGACTTAGGATCTTTTCTTTGTAGAAATTCTCCTTTGTACAGCTCTTTTTTAGACATGTAATAGACTTTTATATGAAATAAAAATCCTCTTTTAATGTCTATACTTCTGCTTTGCTGTGCCAAGTACTTCCTCTGAGCTCCCTCGCGCATGTAATGTTTGGCGCATAGGATTTCTGGTCCTGAAATTCCATGCTTCTATAAGACCCCCTTTAAAGTTTTCAAAACTTTTTGCCAAGTTTTGGAATACTTTGAATAAGAAGCATGGTGGCATTTTCAACGGGACGCATGACTGTTCGGGCGCATGATTGCTCCGCGCATCAGTGATGGAGCGCATGCTCCTTTCAGTAAATGCAAATGATAACGCTTCGATAACCAAGAAGTTTAATGATGATCTTTTTGGATTTACTTGCAGTTATCACCTCACAGAACCCGAGGCGGCGGCTAAGGTCACACTTCACCGGTTCACGCGTACGGCTAAGCCTATAAATAGGCGTGAGATGGAGAGAGAGATTCTTCCTCTCTTTGTTTTCTTCTTTTTTTAAAGTTCTTCTTTTGAAAAAAACCTAACTTTTTTTTTGCAAGAAATGGCTTCCAAGACTCCTCGAGGCGGTGCTGGCAAGGGAAAGAAGCCTGCGGAGTTCGTCGAGGAGGACGCTCCTGTCACCATTGTGACTCCGGCCGACGTTCGGCCTGCGATGACGGGTGGGTGTCATCTTTTCAACTTTTTTAGACGAGTTTGGAGCACATGGCTGGGTTGCATCATGTTGTTGTGCCCTAACTCTTTGTCACCGACGCGCATGGACTTCTGTCCTGATGATGCGCCGAGGCTATTCCGCCGATGCGCATGGGTTTAGACCCTGATTATGCGTCGAGGTTTTACTGCTAACGTGTATGGGTTTACATTCTGATGATGCACCAAAGCTTTACTGCTAACGCGCATGGGTTGACACCCTGACGATGCGCCGAAGCTTCACTGCTGATGCGCATAGGTTTAGACCCCGGTGATGCGCCGAAGCTTCACTGTTGACGTGCATGGATTTAGACCCTGATGATGCGCCAGGTTGCTTAACACACTTTGTCTTCTTAAAGTTTCTTGCCTGACTTTTGTTTTTGCTGTGTCAGTGTCGATGACTATCCCTTTGCTGAATAAAGTCCTTCTGGATGCTTCTCTTTGTCAAATGGAGGTTGATTTCGATGAGGAGGTTATCAACCCCACGAAGGCTGCTATCCTACTGAATCAGCCTTCCGAAAGAATGCTGCAAATCCAGAATCAATCGCCTATTTTCCTCCAGAGTATGATGGAGAGCGGTAAACTGGAATCTGCTGAGTCCGAGGATGTGACCTTCTTGAAACCTGTCTTTCTGTTCGGTGATTGACTGATCTCTACCGAGTCGAAGATACTGAAGATCAAAGAAGACTGGTTCTTCTCTACGAAGGGCATGGTTCTGTACATGCGATAACTTGAACGCCAACTGCCGTTGACGGCCTTCTACCGTTTAGCTTCCAAGAGAAGGATGTCATAGAAACTTACTGCTTCTCAAGGAGGGGCAGTGGGTACTCTTTCGATTGATGTTACTTCGAATCAAAGGGATACCTTGACCGCCTCGCGAGCCGGCCCCTCATTCAGTTACCGAACTTTGCGTTCTGGGAGCCTTTATAGTGAGGTCCCTAATGACACCTTTGCCTTTAGTGCTTCGACTTTTGCGAATCGGATGCTAACATCGAAGGTTATGTATCCGAAAGGTGGCTTTAGGGTTGAAGGTTGGTGTCACGATGTGCTGAAGTGGGACGAGTTGACCCTTTGGGTGTTATCGAAGTTCAAGGCTGAGCTTAAAGAGATTGGGCTGACGGCCGCTATCCGTGCCACACAGGCCGACGTGGATCTCAACAAGCATATGTTTCTTGCGCTCTTGGAAATGTTCAATACCCAGACTGGCACTTTCTTTACTCCAGTACGGGAGTTGGGACTGGCTCTCCATGAGATGTACGAGGTGTCCAAGCTTCCCTGGGGCTCGGAACCGTACGAGGAATATTTCCCCTCAAACGAAGAGATCGTCGTTCTGGAAAAGAGAGACCCGGAGATGATGGCTGTTTTCAAAGAGGTGGCAAGCCATCATTATCTGATACAACGGAAGGATAAAGGCAAGTCTCAGCCTTATGTAACTGCTTGGAGGGATTACGTCTTCAAGCAGGATTTGGCGGACTCCTTAAAGATCCGGTTTATGACTCCGCAGGGGCTGAAACCCGCGAAAGTAACTTCCGAAATGAGCCGACTAGACGAGAGGGCCCCCCGTTCAAATGAGAGTGGTGAAAATGCGTACAACTGTTTCTGGCACTGTGTGCACCGGATGTCATCCAAGGCAGTATTGACTGCATACTTGATGATATGGCTCCGGGATTGTGTGTTCTCGAGCGGATCTGGCTCTGTGGAGAGGGTAAACTGGGACCTCATTTTGCCAGCAGTGAAATTGGTTTTTGGTCGCCCTTTGGCTCTCCTTCCCGCGATGGTGTGTAACCTATTGCGGGGCTTGAGGACTTTTACTGATGATGTGATCCATAAAAGAGGTAGAAACGACAACTTTCCTCGGACCGAGCTACCATTCCATTATCTGATGGGATAGTTGATTCTGCATCACCCGAACGTGATGAGTCCAGGTCCTGAAGAGGATCACGTTAAAGGTAACGCCTTTATCCGTCGCTTCTACAAGAGGAAGTGGTTGCACACCGACTTCCCCATCTGCAGGAGAGTCTTGTCTTATCTTCAGGGGTGGAAGATCGTCAAGGTCAGTCCCATCTTCAAAGATTTCAAGGCTGACCAAGATTTGGAAGACTCTGGTGAGGATGCGATCACTCTGTCGAAATAGGGATTTCGTTGGTTGCAGAGTATTCGGCCTTCCCACTTGGTCTACCGCAACCAAAATAAATATTATCTGGAGCCATATCTGCCAAGCCGGTTTGCTTGCTAGTTTGGTTACACCCAGCTAATGTTACGAAACCCCAGTAGCAGTCTGGGGTTTGCTGGAAGTTTACTGGATGGAGCCCGGGTTGGCAATATTACAATGTCGGGTGCACTGGTGTTCGTTTCAATACGCCAGTTCGCAACCCTCGGCTACAGATCCTGTATTCGACCGTTAAGCTGTGTTGCACCATGAATACTGTGCCTCCTGATTATGATAGGGAGACCAGTTTCATCATTGGAACTCAGCTAGAGGCTACGAAGAACATGTTGGTGGCGGCTCGGTCATATCGTCCACCAGAGTTTGCGGGATATCGTGCTGCTGCTGTAGCATCAACGAGAGGTATTCAGGAAGATCCTCATGCTGGGAAGAGGCGGACTGACGCAGAAGCCGGTTCGTTTGTACCAAAAAGGCCGAGAAAAATGATGACTCCAAAGGCTACAGTAGTGCCGCCTGTAACGCTAATGGAATCAGTTCCTGTTGAGGTAAAGACGTTTTCCATAATCTGGCTCCTTCTGTCATTTTTGTGACATATGCTTTCCTTTTGTAGGAACCGTTGAAGAAGAAGACCCGGGTTTCGAAACCGGGCGTCAGTAAACCGAAGAAGGTGGCAAGCTCTTCTGACGAGCGCATTCCTCCGATTGTAATGTCTTCCGTGGGGGAGAATCCTGACAATGTCGTTCCGACGAAGATTTCAGTATCTCCAGATTATGTTGGAAGGAAAGCTGAGGTTGAAGCAGTTTTCGAGATGGTGCAAGCCGCCGTGGGGGCCTTGGACGTTGAGGGTCCAGCAGACACGGGGCTTCCAGATGAGAAAGTGGAGTGGAGTTCATCGTCTTCAGATGACGTTCCTCCAAAGATGTGTGAGCCTGTTGCGGAGGACAACAGACGTGATTGAAACAGAGGAGAGGGTTGATTCCCCTCATTGTCATGATGATGGGAGGTCGGCTGCAGCGTTGTCGAGCCCTACCCAGACTCAGCAGCGGAGGCTGAGGTGGTTGCCGACCGGGAGGTAGCGACAGATTCTATCCCTGCGGAGGTATTTGATGGTGAAAATGAGACTCGTCCGTCGATCCTGACTCCAAGGGAGCCGAGTCAGGAAACAAGTGCTGATCTTGCTGCTCTACCGGAGGAGAAATGTCCCGTACGGCCTGCTGATAGAGTGCTGGGGACGGATGCGGTAGCCCCTAACGTCGGTGGTCCCTCCGAGCTTGAGAAGGGTAAGGGTTTGCTGGAACCCTCTGTTGCTCCTTCTACTTGGGGTACGATATCGACGCCTCTCTCGGCTCCTTCTGTTCTTTTGGCTCCTCGGGCTAGTAGTCAAGCCCCTGTTGAGGAAGAGTCCGTTGATGCCGAGGTTTCAGCCTCACAGACTGAAGCCGGCGGGCCTTCTTCCGGTCCGCTGTCTAGAGTAGCTCCTCTAACTCCTGCTATGACGCCGCAGGTGCTGGCGGATGCAGATGAGTATGTGAAGTTTATTATTGAGGCGGTGTATAAGATGCTGCAGAGGGGCGTATCAGCAGTGATAGATGCCAATGGGAGTTTCGCGACGGAAAAAACTCTGGCACTTCCTCACATCAGTCTGATACGTTTCCACCAGGGCCATGATCATATGGCCGAGATTCTGAAGGCCTCGGTTGTCATCTCCCTATTTTTCCAAAATACGTAAATGACTGTATTTCTGTATTTGAAGGATTTTAAATTTTTGGGTATTCTTAAAATTTTATTTATTTTTCCGAACTTTGGTTAGCCTTAATTGTTTAGGCCTGACATTTGATTATTGTCTCTATTTAATTGTTATTAATATTATTTTATTATTATTATTAGGGGTAACATGGCTAGCTTATATTAAATTGTTTTTATTATTATGAATTATCATCATCATTTTTATTATTATTATTATTATTATTATGGTTATTATTATCATTATTATTATTATAATCCTAAATATCTACCCCAACCCATACTCTCTTTTCTCTCTCTCCTCTCTTTTCTTCCTTGCTGGAGAAGCCAGCCCCCAGCCCCTCTCTCTTGAGCTCTCCTCCTCCCTCTCGGCCATCTTCCCCCACTGCCACCACCCGCGCCGCCGTCTCCACCACTTCCCGCAGCGACCACCACCATCATCATCGCCGTCGCTATCATCCCCACGGCCAGCCTCCTCTGCCGCCTTCACCCACGAGCGCTGCCCCCATCTCCACTGCAGCCGCCCCTTCGCCATGGCCGCCTCCTCCCCGGCTCCCTCTTCCCGGAGCCGCGTCCGCTGCCACTCACTGCAGCCACCACCATCGCCGTCGTTTCCATCTTCTCCGGCCGCCCAGGGCATCGCGCCCTCGCGGGTCGCCTCCAGCATCGCCGTGACTTGGACGCCGCTGCCATCACCTCCCTGGTAACCGCTCCCCTCTCTTTCCGTCTCCTCCGCTGGCGGCCGACTCGTCGCACCTGGCCGAGCTTCCCTCAGCTCCTCCGCCCCTTTCACTTTTCTTCCCTCCGGCGAGCAGCCGCCGCGCACGGGGACAGCGTCGCCTCGAGCAGCGGGACGCCCTTGGGCCCTGCGCTACTCGAGCAGCGAGCTGGCCTCGAGCTGCGTGCTCCTCGGGCTGTGTGCCTCGGCGCACGTGCAGCCTCGAGCAGTGTGCTGCTCGGTCCGTGTGCTATCTCGATTCCCGTGTCCCAGTTTTTATGCACCCTGATCCACGTGCTGCCTTGGGCAGCGGGACGCCTCGAGCCCCGCGCTGTCTCGGGCACCATGCTATCTCGATTTGTACGTTGTCTCGATTCCCGTGTCTCGGCCTTTGTGCCATCTCGATTTTTGTATCGCTTCGATTTGTGTGCGCACGCTGATTTATGCACCGCCTCGATTTGCGTGCCTATGTTGACTTGCGTGCTCGCTCCGAATTGCATGCCGCATTGGTCTTTGGGCCATTTTGATTCGCATGCACGTCTCGATTTGCGTGTCGCATGATTAGTGCGCCATCTTGATATTTACGATCCTTCGGCCTACGTGTACGTCTCGATTTACGTACACGTTGTCTCCTGTTCGTCTCGATGTTTGAGTCATCTCGATTCTCGTGTGCATCTCGATATACGTATGCGTCTCGGTTTGTGTGCCCGTATTGGTCCGCGTGTCTCGGTTTCCGTGTCCGATCCCTGCACTGCTTGCGGGACCCACACGGTGTAGCCTTCTGCCATCTCTTGTGATTATTTTATTATTTTATTATTTGGTGCCGATGATTATTTATTGTGTTCTGAGGACCTCGATTGGCGTGCAAGCTTGGATCATGATTGTCGAAGACTTGCTTACCTAGCCGAGCCCTCTAGGCAAGTATCCCTTGCTCATCGATGGCTCTTGCCCTCTCTCCTGGATTTTATTTTATTTAATTAATTTATACTTGTAAATTTTATAACCATAATTAGTGTAGCCTAGTAGTAGAACTGCCATGATGATAACTTAGGATATCTTGGTCCGATACTGGGATAGACCGTATCGGACAACTCGGATGGGTCATCCACACCTCCGAGGACACGAGCACGACTCACATGTATAGATTGTCCCAGTATGTCCCGTGTCCGACTCGCGGTCGGGTAACGGCTCTGGCTAACTTTACTTGTGGCGGTGATTGTGCTTGGGTTAGGGATTTATGGGCATGTGTTGTGGTGTGCCCTGCGAGGCGGTTATTTTATTATTATGCTTGTTGGCTTGGCGTCCAGTACGCACTGTAGTGCTGCTGGAGGCCGAGACATTAGTGGTCTTGGGTTCGATTGATTTCCCAGTACGCCTCGTAGCGCTGCTGGAGGTCGGGGCTTAGTGTTCTCGGCTATCGATTTGTTCCCAGTACGCATCGTAGTGCTGCTGGTAGCTGAGACTTAGTGTTCTCAGTCTGCGATTCTGCGATTCTGTGGCGGGTTGTGCCGAGTGGATTTTAGCCCCAATTCGCTGGGAGCTCCTGTCCAGAATACAGAGGAGACTCTGCCGGATTCTTCCAAAATTTCCGATCGGGAATTTGGTTCGAAGGATTGGACAGAACCATTCCTTTGGTTTGCTGGACTGGGCTCGTGCCTGTTCACCTTGGTATAGTATACCTGATCCCATTGCTTGTCAGGTAGACTCCAGACTAGATTAGTCGCCTAGCTCCAGACCTGTCTTGTCCGTCGGGTAGTGTAAGGAGAGCGGTTCCACTCGGGAGATGGTCTGCAACCCTGGTCCTTGTTTGGTTTAAGGGTTGTGGATTTACTCCAGAGCGGTTCATGTAATCCTTGCCTTTCCGGCAACACTTATTGCTAGACTCTTGTCCTCTGGTCCCATCCTTTCTAGGAGTTGTCCTAGCCCAACTGGATAGGGCTGTTAGTGCCTTATATATCAGGATGGTAACTTTTGGATATGAATCATGATTGAGTATATTGGGGATTCGATCTCGGAATATTGACTTGGTGGACCTATGTGGATTCTTGGATTTTGGTGATTTCGAATATTTTGTGGAACGAGGAGAATATCGAGGGTATTATTATATGATTTTTACTCGACTTCCCAAACGCCTAAAACCTGGTACATTTGTGTATTTCGGTAGTTGGGGAACCTGGTTTGATTGCTATGTCTTGGTAGTTGAGGGGCTCATTTTCTAGCGGCTGGTGATCATTGACTTGGAGGATTCTTGTGAGCCAGAGGGCCTAGCGTTGCTTATAGTGATTAGCATTGGTATTTGGTTATTGACCTTCCTGACATGATATTGATTTCTATCATAGATAGGAGACTCCTAATAGTTTGATAATGTGGATGGATCGACTTGATGATTTGAGCTGTAGGTTTCCATGTGTACTTGACAGACTATTATAGTAGAGATTTTGATCTTGTACCCGACTTGTTATCCATGTCACGATTTGGGCATGTGACTTCTTGTGACTAATAGGTTTGACCTTGTTCCTGGTATTACACGATGACCTGGACCTGTCTTGATTCTTGATAGTGGCCCGTAGAGGTGCACTCCTGACTAGCACTCTGGACTTGACAGTAAACCTGGCATGTATACTCTTGATTCCTGATAGTGGCCCGTGGTGGCGCACTCCTGACTAGTACTCTTGACATGACATGTTTACTCTTGATTGCTGTTGCGACAGCTAGTCCTGACTTGCTCAGCATGACCCCGTCTTGACACCGTGGTTGATTTCTTTTGATTGTGCTTGTATAAGCCACCAGTCCAGTCTTGTCTTGCATCATGTCTAGGACATGGATCCCTGAGTACCACGGTCAGGGATCCATAATGAAACTGACTAGGCTAATAACTAGATTAATCATGTAGTTCATGGGGACTTCCCAGTGACCTGTTGCTTGTCTGACCCCGGCCCTATGTATCTATATATATATATATACTAGGGATTTGTTGCTATCCGTCGAGATGAGCGCATTCCCAGCCCTCCGTCGAGTGTGGCACTTCTTTAGGGCACATGTATCTTACTGCAGTGTGCCTGCTATATCTATCTTTTTCTTTTGCTGGGGCCATTCGGGTAGTAGCAAGCAGGAGCTGGACTTTGAAGTCTCATTGCATCTTGTTAGTAATTAGGCCTGTGATAACCCTAGTTAGCTAATAATAGCAAGCCGTAGGCATTGTGTGGCCGCTTGTCCTTCTGTGTTGTTTGGCTTGTTGCCTGCTAGCCAGCTGATATTAATTTCCAACTGACAGTGCAGGTGTTAGTGGATGCTAGGGAGATTGTGATTGTGTTAGCTTCACTATACTTGTGGATTGTTATCGTGCATTGGTACCGCACGATCCCTTACCTTTATTTACTGTTTTTGATGTTATCCTTATCATATTTTATCCTGCTGGTTTTCTTCGTCCGTCCTTGAGCCTTCCTCTCTGGTACTTGCTACGGTTGGCCTGACCAACCCTGGATTGTTCCCAGATTGCCTGAGACCGACCCTGTGGATCGTCCAGACTCGACTTGGAGGATGTGCTTCAGTTCCCGACCATGCTAGGAACTGTGAGAAGGTATACTTGTCTACATTATTATCCTGTACTGTAGATTCTAGATTTTCATATGAGTATTTCCTATTTTTCATATGATTATCTCTCTTGATATTGTTTCATTGTGATTTACCTGTGGATATGAGATCAAATTTAGGCCATAGATTGATTGCATGCTAGAATACCCAACCAGACTGGACAGCCGTCATCACCGTATAGCGTATTCGTACCTTATACGGTGTAGCTGGCCGTGTACGTCCCCGTATTCCGGAACTGGGGCGTTACATCGGTGGCCGAGCTGGACCAGCTGCTTTTCGAGTTTCAGTGTATCCAGCGAAATGATCTCTCCGCCCTAATAAATGCGGAGAAGGAGAAGTTGATCGCTGAGACTGAGTCCTCTTATCAGGCCACCGTGGGTGTCTGGGAACGTGAGGTGGCTGAAACTGAGGCTGCGATGGAAAGGTTATCTCAGTCCACGCAGGAGAAGGTGGAGTTGCGAGCTACGTTGGGCGCTAGTATAGCGGAGGTTGATGCCAAGATTCGCCTCCTTGAAGACCAGCGGGCCCAACTTTTATTAGATGCTGAGCGAGTCCAGGCTGAACATGTAGCATCTAAGGAGGAGGAAGCAGCTTTCACCCGCCGGGCTCTTACCCTGGCCCAGCAACGACAACAGTTGGACGAGAAGCATGAGGATGACACTTCTCCTGAGGCCATAGAAACGATGCGTCAAGAAGCCGAACGCTGGGTCCTGGCGACCGTAGAGACTCGGGCGGCAGACTTGAAGCGTCGGATTGAAGAGCTTTCGGCCAACCCCGGGGACGTTTAGGGATTGTAATCTCTTTTTTTGTGTAATTTGCAACTCTTGCTGGGGGTGTAATCCTTTACTTTTGAATAAAGAATACAGAGTTTTTGTGGTGTGTTCATTTTTGCTGTCATGAACTTGATGATTTGTGTGGGCCTATTATCTTTTGCGCACCTTGGTTTTTAGGTACAGATAATAAGTTCGAGAGAACCGACATGTTTGCTCAGAGATGATGTGGACGTGGCAAATATGGGATTCAATGATGGAATCTTCCTACTCAGAAGTGTTATGGACGTGGTAGGAATGACTCTGGGGGATACGCGGAACTACTCAGAGGTAATGTGGACGTGGAAGTTCTGCGATTAATGTACGGCAATACAGGGGTTGTCTGTACGGGATGTTTACTCAGAGGTAATGTGGACGTGATAAACATGATGAGTAGCTTAGTCTTACGGAGTGTAAGATTCCGCTTTGTAGGGTGTAGGGGAACAACTCAGAGGTAATGTGGACGTGGTTGTCCTTCTACTGGAGAATAGAATGCCACAGAACAGCTGGATTCCGGAAGCGTAAGATTTTATAGAAAGGAATTGTATGTGAGCCCAGATGATTGGGTCTGTAGACTCCCTCGTTGGGTGGAGATAGAAGTACATGTCTGAAGGATGTCAAGAGTAGTACATCTTTAGGAACTTGCCGTTGATGGGCATCGTGAACAAGTCCCCATTGGGTTTGGCGAGGCGGTAAGCACCGTTTGAGTATACCGTCTCTATGATGAAAGGTCCCTCCCACTTGGGCTCGAACTTTTCTGGTGTCTTGTGAGTCAACATCATCGGCCTCCTGACTGCCAGAACCAGGTCGCCTACTTGGAAAGTCCTCTGCTTGACCTTTTTGTTGAAAGCCTGTGATATACGGGCTTGATAGAGTTCGATGCGCTGTTGAGCTAGGAGACATTTTTCGTCAAGTGCCTCCAATTCTCGCAGATGGCGACGTTGATTGTCTCCCTCTGTTAGTTGATTTGTGATCGCTACACGGAGTGAGGGTATCTAGATCTCGAGAGGCAGTACCGCTTCGCTTTCGTAGACCAGAGAGAATGGTGTGTTGCCTGTCGGGGTCCGTACCGTTGTGCGGTAGGCCCAAAGGCATTCGCCGAGCTTTTCGTTCTAGTCGCGTTTGTTGGATGATACGACCTTTTTGAGTAGCCTGACGATAGTCTTGTTGAATGCCTCGGCCAATCCGTTTACTGTCGGATTGTAGGCGGTTGATGCCATATTTTGAATGCGATTCTTGTCACAGAATCTGCTGAAAACATGGCTGATGAACTGAGGACCGTTATCATGGATAATCCTCCGAGGTACCCCGAAACGGTAGATGACATGGTGCTTGATGAAGCTGACCACCCTAGAGCTCTTCACTTCCGCCAGTAGAACTGCTTCTGCCCACTTGGAGAAGTAGTCGGTGATGGCTAGGATGAAGCGGTGTCCCCTTGATGAAGGAGGGGTGATTGGTCCTACAATGTCCATGCCCCAGGCTTCAAAGGGCCAGGAGGCGACCGTAGGATATAGTGGTTCTGACGGTGTATGGATGAAGTCAGCATGAAGATGGCACGCATGGCACTTTTTAGCATAGTCGACAGCGTCGGCTGCTATGGTTGGCCAGTAGTAGCCCATGCATCGCAGTCGATCATGCAACTTAGGGCCAGGTTGATGGGCCCCGCAGGTTCCATCGTGAGCTTCTCGAAGGGCTTCGACTGCTTCTTCGTTGGATAAACATCGAAGGAGAAGTCCATCGTAGGAGCGTCGGTACAACATTTTAATAGCTGTATCGTAATAGAATCGAAGGGAGCGCCTCCTGACTGAGACGGCTTCTTTCGGGTCTTCTGGGAGAATTTCGTAGACAGCGAAGTCGATAAACGAGAACCTCCAGTCTCGGACATTAACACCAGCACTTGTTGACATGGCATGGGCCATTTGTGAGCAAAGGTTATTTTTAGGACAGACCAAGTCTCGACCAACTACCGTGACGTAGTGTTAAGTCCCGAGGGGTGCTGCCAATGAGGCTGCGAGGCCAGCCAGAGCGTCAGCCTCCAGATTTTGTAAACGAGGTACATGTTCGATGAAGAACTTGGTGAAGGTTGAAATGATGTTCTATGCAACTTCATGGTAAGGAATCAGATCTTCATGGTGAACTTCGTATTGCCCTCTGATCTGGTTAACAATGAGTTTTGAGTCACCGTAGGCTTCCAGATGATCTACCCCTAGCTGTTGTGCCAGCTGGAGTCCCATGATGAGAGCGTTGTACTCGGCAACATTGTTGGAGCACGGCTTCGAAAGGGAGTAAGCACGCTGGATGACCAGCTGATCGGGGGAGACTAAGACTACCCCCCACTCCTGTGATGATTTGGCCTTTGGGGCCTGTTCTTGAAGCGCCATCGAAAAACATTCGCCAGACGGAGCTTTCTTCGGTGACGTTTGATTCTTGGACCTCATCCGGGATGTCTTCATAGAGTCTGAAGGACTCTGGGATGGGGTGTGCAGCTAAAAAGTCGGCCAGAGCTTGATCCTTGACGGCTTTTTATGGAACGAACACCATGTTGTATGGCGTCAACAGGATCGCCCATGTAGCTAGTCGGGAGTTCAATGATCCCGGCTTCATCATGAGAACCCTGAGTGGATTGACTCGGAAGATGACATGAATCATCTGGCCCGAGACATAATGGCAAGTCTTCTGGATGGCAAACACCAAAGCCAAACACTCTTTTTCGACGGGGTAGTACCGGTGTTCGGCCCCGATTAGTGTCCTACTAAGGTAGTAGATAGCGTGCTCATAGCCCGCATCGCTGTTCTGAGCCAGCAGAGCGCCGAGGGAATGATCCATGGCACGAACGTAGAGGAGAAATGGTTTGCCTGCGACAGGTGCCACCAGAACTGGCGAGCTTGTCAGGTTGGGCGTTTTGATGTAAACATGTCTGTACAGAAAGTGCCTCTTCCGCAGAGGAAGAGACCATGCGGTAAGACTTGATCTTCCTGCCCTTGGTTTTAGAGGAAGAGCGTACCTCCGGTTGAGTAACTTCGGAGACGAGGTCAGGATGAACCCATAAGACCTCTCTCTGAAATGTGGTGAGTGGGATGAGTCCACTCACGTTGTCACGAGTAGGTGGTAGATTGACCACCTCCATTGTCGCTTTGGTATGGGGACGATGCCATCTTGTGTTGTGGTTGGCGACAATGTGCCAAATTGGAGTGACACCAGGTTGGCCGAGATCGTTTTCTCCTCGTAGTCGACGGAGATAACATCCGCTTTGATCATGCACTGGATGTAGTTTTTGAGGACGTAGCAGCCCTTAGTTGGATGTCCGACAAACCGATGGTAGTGACAGTACCTCGGATGGTCCACTTTTCCAACCTCATCGGGACGTTTTGGGTCCGGCAACTTGATCTTGTCACCCTGCTTCAATATCTCGAAGAGTTGCAGGATGTCTTCATCATTGAAGGAGTAGACTTCCTTCAGTCTTTGTGCGAGCGGAGGCTTCTGGGTCGGTGCTTGTGCGCCTTTGGAGGCGTTGACAGTCAATGCCTGCTTCCCCTTTGCCTCGCGTCCAGGGTTGCTGGTAGCAGGCCATTTTTCCTTGTCTTCAAAAGCAGGGAAACTGACTCCCAGAAGGCGAGCGTTGGATGCCTTCTTCTCGGCTGCTTCAGCCTCCATGATCAATGAACTCCAGTCGGGTAGAGGAGTGGAGTTGAGCCAGAGCTTGATCGCAGGGAGCATGTTCATGCTGCAGGAGGAGAGGAGTACATGTTCTGGCATGCCCGGGGGCAGTTTGAAGCAGGCTTGTCAGAAACGTTCGATGAATGCTCGAACCGTCTCCTTCTCCTTCTGACGCACCTCTATGAGGGACGCCATTGTCATGTCCTTCTCTCCGTCGTAGAAATGATCGAGGAAGAGAAGCGTCAAGTCGTCGAAGGAAGATATGGAGTTGTCGGGGAGACTGCAGTACCAGTCGTAAGCTACTCCTTTTAATGCCCCGACAAATATGCTGGTGAGTAGCGCATCTTCCTTCGAAAGATATCCCGTTTGAGACTGGAAGTACGTCAGATAGCGGCGCGGAGAGTCCTTCCCGTCGTATGGCGTCAATGTTTGTGGTTTATATTTAGGAGGATAAACCACTTTGTTCCATTCGAGGGGATATGGTTGTGGGATCCCCATCTTCTGGCGCTCCTCTTGTCTGTTCTTGGACTCAAAGCGCTCGTACAAGTCCATGATCATCTCAACCACGTCTTCCGTGGAGCTGGGAGTCGGGGAAGGTGGTACAGCCTGGAGTTGAGCATTTGATGGCTCCGACGTCCGAGGTGCTTCACGGTGATCTGTATCCAAGGATACCCGTTGAAGGGGTACACTTGATTCTTCATTGGCCCCTGGGTCAGGACCGATAGAAGGTGCCCTGGCCAAAGCTGACCGTATCTTAAATACTGCTTGAGTCAGTGTTTGCATAGAGGCAGAGAGGGTTTTGAGTCCTCCCTCCAAAGTATCCATATACTGGACGAGGTCCGCTGGTGGCGCATCTGGCTCGGCATCACCCCCAGTCATGTATACTGTCATGACATGGCTGGAAGTGGATGGATCAGTTGAGGCTTCACTTTCGGCCTCACTCTCATGTAGAAGAGAAACTTTCCCCGGAGCCTCGTCTTGGCTACCCCCAGTTACATTCTGGAGGACATCCTCGTCTTCAGGAGCATCTGCCAGGGCCTGACTACCGCCAATTCTGTCTTGGAGGACTTCTTCGTCTTAGAAATGCAGGTCCACAGGGGCCAGACTACCCCCAGCTACGTCCGGGAGGCTGACTTCGTCTCCAGGATGAAGATCCACCCCAGCTGTGCTCTGGAGGACATCTTGGTCTTCAGAATGAGGATCAACAAGGGCTTGACTACCCCCAGCTTCCTCCAAGATCTTCTTTCTCCCCCGAGTGCCTTCAAACACTCCGGAGGACGGGACAGTTGTCTTGGTTTTCCTCGGCTGGCTCTTGGACGAGGACGAGGAATTGCCAGTCGCCTTTCAGATTGACGAGGAGTTAGAGATTACGTTGCATGAAGCATCCTTTAGTTCCGGCTCCTCTTTTATTGACACCTTCTTCCCGAGGCGACGTCGGAGGGGTGTTGATGATTGCAGCCGCTGGAACACCGACTGTCTTGGTGAAACTGCTGCCTTGTAACAGCAGTTGATGGTGACTACAGCACAGGTGTGTCCTGTAAGGGACGCATTGTGCTCGTCAGTCGACTCTTCTGATCGATGTTTGTGAGTGATCACGTTACGCAGATCGTTGGAGGAGAGTGCCACCTTCATACCTCCATCAGGCGCATGGCAAGGCCAAGCGTCGGGGTGGTCAAGTGAATGCTGCGCCCCCTGATCCAATACCAAACAGGCACTCAGATCAGTAGTGGAGGAACAATATTTACAGTGACTTGAACGAACCTCAGACGTATAACCAGTGGAGGCGCGGGAGTTCAAGACCACAGAGTTTGCCTTGCTCGACTTGGTTGCGAACGTAACAGATGCGCCCAAGTGAGACAAGGACTTTGAAAGTCGACTCATTTTCGGCACAGAAGCACCCGAGTCGACCTTATACAGCTTACCATCAGTAGCGCGTATGATTGTGAGCACATGCTTCTGATTTGCTGCCGGTATAGCACGTTTGAGGCGCATGGCCCGTGCTGTCTTGGACTTCTTCGCACCAGCCCCCTGGGGCGCATAGTACCCAGAGTCCAAATTCTCTTCGCCACTACAGCGAGTGAGTCTGTCAAAGACAGAGACCTTCTGTGGCGCATCAGAGGTGATGCACGGGGCATTAGCTGCGCCCCTGCTTCGTCGACGCATCTTCCTCGCTTAAGAGGGAGATGGCTGGGGAATGTGGTCAGCCGCACGTTTCTTCGAGAGATGCGCTGCACCGGTGGGCGCATCTTGGTTGCTGAGGACGTCAGCAGGAAGGGTAGGCTGCATCGGCGCATCCCCTTCGGTGGTGGTGCCAGAGGCGTCGACCTTGCGCACCCAGACTTGGCGAGTCTTCTTCGGCTTCGGCAGCCGCTTCGAAGGACTCGCACTGCCTTCAGAGATGAACTTCTCATACGCTTGTTGATTGAGGCGTACGACCAGCATCTTATGGGAGGAGCCCACCTTCATGTCGTCGGATTGCGACACAGCTTTCTCGGTGGAGGAGAAAGAGGTCCCCAGCAGAGTCGCCAGCTTATTTGCCAAGGTCCCCAGCAGAGTCGCCAGCTTGTTTGCCATTAAAATCTTTTGATAATTTCAATTACAAACAGAACAGTGTTACAATGTAGGACTTAGACGTAGTCCTAGGAGTACACTTTTGTTTATCTGGGTCCCTTGTGCCGATGGAGCTAGTAGTAATGCGTTGACTCCGTTGACGATCTGACGACGGTTCTCGGTTCTCTGAAGGTGTGAGTTGCTCTGGGTGCCGGAGCTTGCGAAAAGGAAGAAGACGTTGAGGGTTTGTATCTGCCTCTCTGTATATGTATGTCGGTGGTTGTGTGATGTGTGTGTCCGTAAGAAGGAAGTGATCCCTCTATTTATAGCTTTGCAGGCTGGCTGCTCATGCGCGTATGTGTAGGATACGCCTGTACGCGGGGATGCCACATGGTAGTCGCTGATGGAGGCACATGGGCGATGCGCTCTGATTGAGGAGTTGAACCCTTCCTGTTGCCTTTGTAGGCTGTGGCCGAGCTGACACGTAGCAATGGAGAGGATCTTTCAGTTACTGAGATCTTGGGTGATTAGCACCCCTTCATAGGCTGAATCAAGTCAAAGGACACGTATCGTAGGTCCATGGCTCGAAGATCTCAGATTTGGTGGGGAGTGATCTGACAGGATGTGCCTGGGATTGGGCGCATGAGAAGACTTTGGCTCGTAACCTTTAGGAGTCACGAACCAGCCAGGGCGCATGGCTTTTGAGGCGCATACGGGGCTTCAGTAGTGATATTACTTCTGTCTTTAGAAATCAGAGAAAAGTCTGAGGCGCACGGCTTTTGAGGCACATGCAGAGATTTTGGCGCATGGCTGCGGAGGCGCATACGAGATGGTTGGGCAGCCACGTGGCTTGTAACCGTCGGAGGAAAGCAATGATGATGCTGACGTCGGCGACGCTTCGCTTTCTGAAAAAGCTGTCAATCGTTCAGTCCTCGGGACGTGCTGCCAACTCTGTCAGACTTCAGCATTTAATGTTCTTTGACAGTTGATGGGCTGTTGAGTGGGCGCATCGATCGGCGTTCCACTAGGCGCATGGGGACGCATGGGGGCGCATCCTTATGAGGCGCTTGGTGTTGATGGGCGCATCAGTATGATGCGCGGTCTGGCCGGCACATCCGTTTGCATGATACGTCTTTATGGGCCCGACTGTTACGTTCTTTGAGCGCTTTAAGTTACCGTTTTTGACTTGGCTGAATTCGAAGCGTCAGATTCATCACCATTAATGCAAATTCATTGCATGGGATTTGGAGAGCCAGCCACTTGGCGCATGGGTTTGATTTGTTCGGCCTATAAATAGTGGCATGGAGAGGGATTGCTTCTCGTTCTCTCACGTCCTCCCGAAATAAACTTGTTTGCCCGAGAACATTCTGTTGACGAGATGCTCCTGAGGGTGAAGATGCGACGCATTGTCTTCATTGATGCACTTGAAGGTGACTGTTACATCCAAAAGTCGGAGTCGAGGGCTTCTGAGGCAGGCAGAAGGTGCCTGTTGCATCCAAAGATCGGGATGCTCGAGCCTCGTCTCCGTTATGCTGGAAGAGCCGCAGAGAGCTCTTCCTCCAGCTAGAGGGTTGATTGCCACCCTCGTTCTGCTCAATAAATGCTTCATTAGTCGAAGCATTTGATGGCGCATATGCTGACACTTCATGATACGCCTGACTGGGACGCTGAAGGGCGGCACATAACTGAGCTGCTGAAGAGATGCACATAACTGAGCCGCTGAAGGGATGCACATAACTGAGGATGCACATAACTGAGCTGCTGAAGGGATGCGCCTGGCTGAGAGCGCATGGCGAGATGCGCCTGTTTGAGAGCGCATGGTGGTTGCTGCGCCTAGCTGTAGACTTAGGGTCTTTTTTTTGTAGAAATTCTCCTTTGTACAGCTCTTTTTTAGACATGTAATAGACTTTATATGAAATAAAAATCCTCTTTTAATGTCTATACTTCTGCTTTGCTGTGCCAAGTACTTCCTCTGAGCTCCCTGGCGCATGTAATGTTTGGCGCATAGGATTTCTGGTCCTGAAATTCCATGCTTCTACACTTACATGATTAATTTTTCTCATATTACATGTAAAATGTTGGTTACTCCAAGGGCTAATAGAGTGCTAATGGCTCCGGTCAGAATGAAGGAGGTGGAGGATATTGTGTTTAGTATTGGTCCTAACAAAGCTCCCAGGCCAGATGGGTTTGGCAATAGATTCTACAAGGTACATTGGGATAAGTTAAAGGAGGAGGTGCTGGAAGGAGGTGGAGGATATCAATTTTCATAAAGAATAATGCTATTTGTCCCTCCAAATTGTTCCTCCAAACCATCCCTCCTTACGTGACAGCTGACGTGGCATATTGATGTGGCAGCTGACATGACAAAATTAACATTAAAATTAACATTAACATTAAAATTAATATTAATAGTAATATTAACACTAACATTAAAATTAACATTAACATTAACAATAATATTAATATTAACATTAACAATAAAATTAATATTAATATTAATATTAATATTAACATTAACATTAACATTAACATTAATATTAACATTAAAAAAATTGGGTAATTAATTTTTTGGGTTAAAATTTGCCATGTCATATGACACATAATATTATTTAACATTCCACGCCAGCTGCCACATAAGGAGGGATGGTTTGGAGGGACAATTTGGAGGTACGAATAACATTACTCTTTCGTATATATAGATGGGATGTAACCTGATTTATGTTCCAAGCATGCGGAGTCTGGGAATCACTTATTGTTCAAATGCGAGGTTAGCAGTTATGTTTGGCAGAGCCAACAATCTCGACTTGGGATCCCTATGTCCCAACTTGTAACGCTTACGAATTTGATTCAGGAGATTTATATCCTCATACATAAAGGATATACCTCGTTTAGGACGGGGCATCTGCGACTTCTTTGTGTAGTTTGGCATATATGGAGGGAAATAAATATACATATTTTTAAGTCTACGACTTCCACATGCATGGAGGAGAGTGTTTGGGGGTATTTTGATGGGGCAAAATTTTTGTCGTCGGTTGGGTCGTTGTATTTGTTTTACTAGTTATCGATAAAGTTTTACCTCCCCCCCCCCCCCCCACACACACAATCCCCTTCCTATACGGGAATAACTTACGGGACAAAGTTATGGTATAATTTTAAAAAAATAAATTCTTAGCGGAGAGAAAAAAAAAAGAAACATACGTGTCTCTCTTTCTCAACAAAAAAATATATAAATATTTCCTAAAAAAACAAATATAACGAATAATGTATCTTTCAAAACAAATCTATTTAAATAAAAATTAACATTTACATCTAAATCTTTCCGTAAAAACAAATCTAATGTATAATCTATCTTTCAAATCAAATCTAAAAAATAATCTATCATTAAACCTATCTTTAAAAAACAAATCTACATTTAAAAATATTAATTCTAATATTAATGTTAATGTTTATTTTAATATTAATATTAAAATTAATTTTAAAATTAATATTAATATTAATGTATGATAATGTTAATGTTAATGTTAATGTTATTATTAATGTTAATTTTAATTTTAATTTTAATTTTAATTTTAATGTTAAGTTTAATGTTAATCTTAGTATTAATTTTGATTTTTAATTTTCAATATTAATATTAAAACTAAAATGATAATTATAATTAACACTAAATTAACATTTAGAATAGCAATAAACATTAAAATTAACACTAAAATTAATATTAAAAAATTAATATTAATATTAAAATTAAAACTAATATTTAAAATTTATTTGTTTGGAAAGATAGATTTTTTTGCAAACAAATCTATCTTTTTTTTTAAAGAAAATTAAATTTATCTATCTCTGTTTAAAAAGATCATCCCTATTTTAAAAATTAAACAGATGGATATAATTTGTTTATTTAAGATAAAGATAGATTTGATTTTAAAAAGGGGGAGGTTTAAAATTTCTACAGAATGGAAATTTGGAAGAGAAACTTGTATGTTTAGTGATCCCGTAACTTTGTCTCGTAAGTTAATCCCGAATAGAATGCTTGCTATATATATAGAATGCTTGCTATATATACATATATATATATATATATATATATATAGAATGCTTGCTATATATATAGAATGCTTGCTATATATATATATATATATATATATATATATATATATATATATAGCAAGCAAATATATATGCTCTATATATGCTCTATATATATATATATATATATATATATATATATATATATATATATATTCTTGCTATACACACACACACACACACACACACACACACACACACACACACATATATATATATATATAAACAAGCACATCTCTATCTCAAGTAGCAAAGGTGAGAGTCATTCCCCCAAGCGGTCTTGGTCTCACTTTTATTTCAAGTTATGAAAATTAAATTGCAAGCAACCGACGGAACGGGCCTGAGGCGGAACAAGTCTACGGGTCAAGTTGCCTGAGTTGAGGACCTATAGGTTACGATATACGTATTTAGTGCAAATTATATTATAAAAAATAGGGACATCGCTTACATGGGCGGATCCTGAAACATAAACTAGGGTGGACTAGACTGGAATATGGTGGGCTGGTGTGGGCCAACTCCTACAAACACCCCCTACCCCCAAAAAATATAAAATAAAATAAAATCATATAGAAAAAAAAAGGAAAACAAATAATTTTGGGGTGGGCTCTAGCCCACCCACTCATAGCCTAGATCCGCCCGTGATCGCTTACATAATTATATGTCCAGGTAGATTCAAATCCATAAACTCTTCACCCACATTTGTTTGGATGTCAAAGAAAATAAGTTTAAGGGAAAATGGTCCCCAATCCACCCCAAGATTCACTTTTCCTTGCAATTTCTCTGGTCTTTCCATACACCGAAAAGAAAGAAAAAATTACTTTCCCTCCCAATTTCTCTGGCCTTGTCAAACACCAATTTTTTTTGATGAAAATTACAATTTTCCAAACGAAAGGAAAGAACAAAGAATTGATTTCCTTTCCTCTCCGTGAAACAAATGAGGGCATCGAAAATGACTACACTATACAGTTAAATGTTACATAATTGCTTCTATCTCATAATATCATGATCTTCAATTTTTCTTGAAGCAGCCTAAAAAGAGTTACAATCTGCGCTAAATAATATGTAAAGTTTATTCTCTCCGGTAGATGTAAGAGCTGCCACTCATTCAACTTTCTACCGCAAGCATAAACCTACCGTACTTCCCCATCTAAACAATATCACAAACCAAGACAAAATAAACTGAAGCAGCATGACATCCTATAAACTTGTCTTGATCGGAAGGGAAATCCATCGTTTAAGGCTTTATTTGCCTCTCAAACACTTGAGCAAAGTTAGGGTGCCTCTAGAAGAAACATTAATAAAGGTAGGGCCTAAAAAATTAAATACGACCTTTAGAATGCAAAATTTTCAGCCCATCGATGAATTAATGAACTAAAATGTATTTCATCAGAGGTAAAGAAAAAGATAGCTCAATTCAAACCAGGGTTACTCATGTGAAGGACATGGTACAGATAGGCAAACATACAAAATACTTCCTCCAGTGACCAACTACATGCTAAGATATGCTTTTAAGATCACCTTTACATCACCAACGAGGCAGTCCAGAACAAGCCATTTAAACACAAATTTTTATTAGAGGAATATTTAGTATTCTATAGGGACTTTTGGTAACTTATCCATAGCAGCGAATAGGATCATTACAACCTTTTTCAGTCGACTGTCCGAAACCAAAGCGCCCTCCTTTTGCTAGATACTGCTGATGGTACTCCTCCGCTCTGTAGAACCTTTTAGCTGGAAGGATCTCTGTAACAATCTTTCTGTTTAAGGCCTCCTGGTGCCTCTCCAGAGACTCTCTAGCCGCCTTCTCTTGCTCCTGTGAATAGAAGTATATTCCAGACCGATACTGAGTTCCTACATCATGGCCCTACATTAACAAGTTAAGGGTTCAGCTTCGAGTATGCACTTTCACCAAATGATTGCCCTGTAATCCCCAGCCATGATTTGTAAAAGTACTCAACGGTAGGACACACTTCTTTGTATTTAGGATCAGCATCAATTGTTGAGTACTCGGTTAGAATCTAAAAGTAGAGTTGGAAAAAGCCTTACTTAGATTCGATACTGACATCGTAATATACTATGCTCACTGCTACAAGAATTGATTTAACATAATTTTGATAAATTAAGATTGTCAAAACAATTAAAGCAAGAGAGGGCCATTTTTATTTTCGTCAGAAATTTATCTGAATAATATCAGTTGCTTTAAGGGCCTGCTCCGAGGACTCATAAACCTGAATTTGTTCCACCCCAAATTCATGCAATTAAGACAGGCTTGCTAATAGATGAGAGTAGCTTCCTAAAGCATTGCAAGGAATTGAGCTGGCAATTCTCTTAAACAACTTGAAGCAAAAAGAAAAACCCACCACCTAAACATCTGAAAACAAAGATGTGTGAATAATAGTAAGGATCAAACTTTTGTGATCGTTAAGCCTCGAATCCAGAAAAGAGGTTGCTATAGTCCCAAGTATTGAAATCCCTCTTACTTCACCAAAACTCAATAGGTGTGATGATGATTTCAATCAAATCCCTTAAAATGCGCACTAGGCAATATTTGAATCTGGGTTGCTCTTTATACCATGTTAAAGACCATTCCCCTACAACAAAATTCTAGGGTTCTGGTGCAATGGATTGGATTCTGATTATCTGCAGATACCAACTCTAGCATCATCATCATCCTCATTCAGGTGGCACCTTCCATATTATAGGTCACTCTCATTGACAAGATCACCATTTCCAACACTTCTAGGTGGCCCACTATAACGCCTAGATTGTCCCTTCCGTTTATGGCCCAATCTAACTTCCTTCACCACCCCTTCCTCTGATTGGCTTGTTTTGGAAATGTGGCATAGATCACCCCCAATCATTTGGAGCTGCCAATTTGTTTTGTAGAGTTATACCAATTGTTAAGCCAGGTCCTGTTGTCGGGTTAGCCTTGGACACTTTTGGATCTTAATCCTTACCAACTTAGCTTCTCAAATTATCTTCTCAAATGATTCGACAAGGTTCACTTACACAGTTTGAGAAAGAAAACTCCATGGGACTGGATTTAGACTCCGAAATATCTATACTTTGAAGTGCTTGGATATTTTTTGGAGTTAAAAGGAAATTCCACTCTGAACATCAAAATAACCGTCCAAACAAGACATTAATAAAAAAAGTTAATTGTATTTTTCTCTCACTCCAAAATTTTCTCTTCCTTTACAGAACTCTAATTCTACTATTAGTCCAGTACCTACACTGCCAAACATGGCATTGCTAACTCCAAACTACAACAAAACTCTACTTTATGAAAATCCATTTATTGGCCAACAATAGTCACTTAATGTGAATTATCTCTTCCTTAAGATAATTACTTAACTTTGATAAAACAAACTCAAACTTATGTATTCCCTCAATTGCAATTTTCTTCTCCTAAAGTATCTAAATTGGTAAACATAAGTCAAAGAAAGGCATGTCCATCATAGTTTAACCAATCTCTTCTACCCAATGAATATCCGTGTCAATCTACCAGATAAACATAGACAAGTGACGGTTTTGGTACAACTTATCAAGGCTGCTTTTGCTTAAATCTTTTTGAAAATCAAGGCTGCTTTTGCTCAACTTTTTTGAAAAGTGTTCGATTTACACCCACAATAATAACTCTAGGTTGCATCTCATGTGTATTTATATTGATATGCAATACACCTACAATTACTATTGTACCCTTATACGATAAATAACAATAATAACTCTAACAAAAAGCAACAACAAAGTCTATTTGGTGGAACCTGCTTACGCTTATATTTTTGATAAGCTAGTACTTCTTTCGTCAGCCTTTAAAAGCAGGGAGGAGACTGCTTCCACAAGCTCTTAAGCTTATGCTTTATGATAAGTTTAAGCAATACCAAGCACAGATACTGCAAAAATCATTGTCCTGTGGTATTAGACTCGCCACAGACACTCCAAACTACACTAGGACACTCCAGAACCAATGACCTCCGTGTTGCAATGTCCATACTGTACCGTGCCATAGTCAGACAATGCCAAGAACGATCAATTAATAATGTAAATTTTATACTCTTACTAACAATAGTTTCTTTGACTTTGATCAAAACAACTAAAACTTATGTATTCTCTTCAAAGTATCTTATATAGTTAGGTTCTAGATTATAAACCAAACAAAGATATGCTTCCAGAACCAATCTCTTCTATGAAATTAATATCCGTGCCTAACCAAATATTATGAAACACATGCACTCCAAAAATTGGTGCCTTGTCCACGTAGGACACATATCAAACACGACACGAATACTCCAAATAAACTAAGATAAACCAAAAATCAGTGACGTGTCTGTGCATCAAGACTTGATTTAACATAGTCTTGATAAATTAAGATCGATAAAACAATTAAAGCAAGATAGCCATTTTTATTTTCATCAGAAATTTCTCCTAATAAGACTAGTTACTTTAGGGGCCAAATATGAGGACCCATGAATCTGAATTTGTTTTCAATCTCCGAATTCATGCCATTAAGACAAAGGCTCGCTAATAGATAACAATAGGTTCCTAAAACATAAGAAGAAGAAGAAGAAGATGTGTGAATAAAAGTAAGGATAAATCTGTTGTGACTAACTAAACAATTAAAAACAAAGATGTGTGAATAAAAGTAAGGATCAATCTATTGTGACTACTAAGCCTCAAATCCAGAAAAGAGGTTTCTACAGTCCCGAGTATTGAAATCTCTGCCACTTCACCAAAACTCAAGAGCTGTGACGATTTCTTTTTATAAAATCCCTTAAAATACTCACTAGACAATGTTTGAACCTGAGTTGCTCCTATACCATATTAAAGACCATGTCCCCATACCAAAATGATGGCGTCGACGTGAAGGTCGAAGGTAAGGCATGTTGTTTGCATCCTCGAAGATGCAGGTTCGAGTCACAGAAACAACCTCTCCATATATAGGGGGTGTGGTGGTGGTGGTGGCAAGACTGTGTACTTCTTTACCCTTCTAAGTTCCTGCGTAAGAGGCAACCTCGTGGCACTGGGACGCCACTCGACACTGAAATTCTAGAGTTATGTTGCAGTGGCATGAAGTAAGAGCGAGTATCTGAATATGCCCACTCTAGCCTCATCATCATCGCCCCTTCCATGCTCCGTTTCACTCCTATTAACAAGATCACCCATTCTAACACTTGGTGGCCCAATATAGCACCTGAATTGTCCCTTCGGCCAATGGCCCAATCCTAAGATGTCCCTTCTTTGACTGGCTTGCTTTGGAAAATGTGCCATTGATCACCCCAATAATTTGGACCCGTCGATTTGTTCTTAGAGTGATACCAATGGTTAAGCTAGGTCTTATGATTGGGTTAGCCTAGATACTTTTGGATCTTAACTCTTTACCAACTAGGCTTCTCAAATTTTCCTCTCAACAGATTCAACATGGTTTGGTTTGGAAAACGATTTGAGAAAGAAAACTCCATGAGAGTAGATTTAGCCCTTCTACCTCCAAAATATCTACACGTTGAAATGTTTGGGTACTTTTTGGAGGAAGCTCCACCCAAACATCAAAAAACAGTCCAAACAAAACATCAATTAAAAAAAAGTGAGCACGTTTTTGTCAAAAGCCAAAAATCTACCTTTTTATGATTCTATTTCTACCTACATATACGTTCCAAACATGGCATCACTGACTCTAAAGTTCAACAAGGTAAGTCTATTTTATGAAACTCTATTTATCGGCCAACGATGATCGCTATTGTATGTGAAGTATTTTCTTCCTTACAGAAATTATTTCACTTATGTGAAACAAACTCTAACTTGTCTATTCTCTCAACCACAAGTTCTTCTTTCAGAATATCGAAATTCATACCATAAGTCCAACAAATGCATGCTCGTCAATATTTAACCAATCTCTTCGACCAAATGGATATCCATGCCAATCTACCAGATAAGCAGAGACTACGGCCTGGTTTGGTACAACTTATCTAGGCAGCTTCTTCTCGAGAATGCTTCTACTTAATTCTTTCGATATCTCTAAGCAATACCAATCACAGACACTCCAAAACTCGGTACCATGTTGTGTCAGACACGACACAAATACTCCAAAACATTTGTGAGGCGTCCATGTTGCCAAGTCCATATCGTGTCGTACCGAGCCACATTCGAACAATTCCAATCACTATTATTATCTAATATTTATACTCTTCCTTACAATAATTCCTCGGCTTTGATCAAGAAAACTCAAACTACTTGATCAAGAAAACTCAAACTAATTGATCAAGAAAACTCGAACTACTTGTGTATGCTAATTCTACTAGATAAGAAAATAGTATGAGCTAAAAACTTGGTGCATCAAGAATTTAACTAATTTCTTCCATCAAATGAATTCCCGTGCCAAATTCACTACATGAGCTAAGACTAGGAAGCACGCACACTCCAAAACCTTGATGCCGGGTTGGTGTCCGTCGTGTCCGACACATATCAGACTGGACACTCGGAAATACCTGGCGGTTGAGAGTGGTGGGGTCGTGGCGGCTCCAGAAGACGTCCAGCAGGTCCTCGTACCGGCACACCGAGGGGTCGTACTGGACCCGGACCACCTCGGAGTGGCCCGTGGTCCCGGTGCACACGTCCTCGTACGACGGCTGGTGGATCAGCCCCTGGCTGTAGCCGACCTCGGTGCTCGACACCCCGGGGACCCTCTGGAGCGCCAGCTCGACGCCCCAGAAGCATCCGGCGCCAAGCTGAGCGAACTCCCGCCCCGGCGCCGGCACGTCGTCGTCCGGAGACGCCGCCGCCGGGTCCGCCGACGGCGGGAAGGCCGCCGCACGGGAGCCTAGACCTAAGCCTATCTTTCCGAGCCAGCTCATTTTGGCGGGAGATGGGGAGTACGGGAGGGGGACGGAGGAGCGTTTGGGGAGGAGGAAACGTCTAGAAGAAGAGACGAGAGAGAGTGGGGGACGAGTCGATGGGGAGATGAGGAGCATCATTGGCATGCGGAGGAAGGAAGTGTATGGAATCGGATAGGTGAGGGCGACCCAAACAAGTATGGGTTTGGGTCAGGGTAGATTCGGACCATGTCCATGTGGAGGATGGAGAGCCAATTATTTCTATGTTGGTGCGGTGAAGCAACAAGTCCAGCCACGAGGCACAGGCAATGGGGCCACAAACCTAACACAACAAGCGGTTGAAGTTCAGACGCGACCCTCAAATTTAACAACCGTGGCTGTCACGTCCCAAAATTTTTATAAGTTAGATAGAATATAAATACTCAAAAATTTAAATTTTATATTTGGTTTAAATAATATTTTATGGATTTTTTATTTTTTAAAAATATTTTTTTATTATATAAATAGTCTTAGTCATGCTTGAAATTGGTTATGCATAACGACTCAGAAACATGTGATAGCTATTGTGGTCGTATACCATTACTAGCATATTAGGCATGTAGAGATGACACAGCTGTAACCATGTCATGTATATTTAGTTAATATTGTGTATTCCTTCATAAATATTAGTATATAATATTTAATATATAAATTATTTTATTATAAGGTTTTTTCAATTATATAAACCAATACGTGAATATGTGGATATGGGTCGATTTATACGTATATATCGAACATATATTTATTGCAATATTTTTACAATTTTATTTTATTTTAAAGTATTGAGTTTGTTTTAAAAATAGAAAATAGGGTAAAAGAGGGATATATACATATATAAGATTTTCTACATATATAAATACATAAATATTGGGTAAAAAAAAATATTTGATATGGATATATAAATTTTGAAATTATTTGAAAAATTATTTTCTGGATTTTGTTATTATGTATAAAGATTTATTTTTAATAAAAGAAAAGAAAAAGAAATTAAATAGAAAAAAATGAATTAGCACACTTCCTCTCGGAACAATGTCACCCAAAACCCGATAGAGAGCCCCCCCCCCCCCCCCCCCCCCCCCCCCCCCCTACCCCCCACCCATCCGATAGATATGTATAGGTTCTAAAAAACCAAATAAAAAAAATCTAGACGTAGAACGACCCTACCCTCGTCCACGCGTCGCCTGGGCCGTCGCCCCCCGCCGACAAGCCGTCCACAGCCGCGGTAGCAGCTATTGGTGCTTTCTTTACATGGAGAGAGCTTGCTCTCAACATGCCTTTTAAAAGTTTAGTCCCACATCGAAAATGCACCATGAGTTATCTCAACATATATACTTGGTTGTGTTGTTGAGAGATGCACATGGGGTGGTGACCCTAAGGAGGGAACCATGTGGGTAATTTTACTAGGAGGTAAGAATAAGGCTCCAAGAATTTAGCATTAATGCTTTTGTCATTCTTTCGGATTAATTCCATTTGGGACTTAACTCGGACTCGGGCTCGGACTCATGAGGCGTAATGTGGCATTTTGTTGGCGCACTTTGCACTTAGCACGTCAGCAGTTATGCGACCATGAGGCCATGCGGCTCATGCGGCCAGGCTGCTGCTGCTGCTGCCGCATAGAGGGCTCCGCTGACTGTGCATGCTACAAGTCAGTTATGGAACGACTGATTCAATGCAATTAATTCAGATCCACTTTTTGTGGGATTTGAATTAATTTCGTTGCTATCTTTGTGGGATTTGATTCAATCTTTCCATAACTGAAGAGGTGGCTAGGGTTTCCACCCTCTCTCTATATATACTCTCTTCTCGCCTCCTTTGTGTATTACTACGAATTTTATAAGTCAGAAAAGAGAGAGAGAGAGAGGGTGCTGTTGCCGCCATTGCAAGTCCATCCGAGGAGTCAGAACAGAGGTGACTTCGAGCGTTCCACAAGTTCTTCAACTTGCTGGTTCCTGGAAGTAATTCGTGTGGGGCGAATCTTGCTTTGAGCAACGGTGTTTTGACACCCCAACAACTTTTCTTCATCTCATCTTTCTCTAGATTATTGTAACTTGTTCTGTCCCAATTGCAACACGTTTGCAAGGAAGAACTAGAGATCTTCTCTTCTCTATTTTCCTCCTTCATATTGTAATCTGGCTATTTGGTTTTTTGTATTATCGTAGATCTTGAGTTTGATCACTGCAAAGTTTTAAGTGACTCTCAGATCTCGATTGCATCAGTTTTTCCATCTTTGGTCAAGCTCCGGGACTAACAATCTCAAAGCAAGATCCTTGTAGATGAAAAACATTAATGCTTCGTTCGTCCAATCGGACTACTACAAGTTGAAAAAGTTCGATGGAGAGCATTATCAAGTCTGGAAGAGGAAGGTTTATCTAACTCTTCAACTCAAAGACGTTGATCGTGTACTGTTGGAGGAAGAACCTTCTGTTCTAGACACTGGGTCTACTGCCGCAATCAATGCGGCTACCAAACTCCAGGCCAAATGGAGAAGGGAAAATAGCATCTGCAGGCTTCTCATCCTGAATGCTATGGATGATTCCCTGACAGAATCCTACTCGAAGAAGGAATTTGCCAGAGACATATGGGAGTCTGTGGAAAAACTGTATGAAGAAGACAGGAACAGGAGCAAGATATTTGTGGTTGAAAAATATCACAAATTGTTCTTTGAGGACGAGAAGTCCATGTTGCCAAAGGTGAAGGAATTTCTGAAGCTGCGTCAGAAATTGGAAGACAAAGAGATGCCCCTTTCCAACAAGTTTGTCGTTGGAGGGACCGTCTCAAAACTTCCTGTTGGATGGAGTACCTTCTATGCAAGGATGCTCAGAAAGAAGCTAGACATTAGCTTGGGAGATCTACTTCAAGAGATCCATGTTGAGGATGAGATGCGTTCCCAACAGAAGATGAACACTCTGTCCAAATAGTTGGCTAAGGCCAATCTAGTGCGGACGAGAGATACCAAGGGGAAGCAGGCAGCTTCTTATCACAAGAAGAAGGACTTCACTAATCTAAAAGTGAAGGGTCCTTCATTCAAGCAACAGAAGTCCAAGTCCCACGTGACTTGTTTCAATTACGGCAAGAAAGGCCACTACAAGAGTGAATGCAGTTCCAAGCCTAAACAATCAGAGAAAGGTGAGCCTAGTAAGGTTTCATTGGTTTCTAACATTGTTGCCATGATCGCACAGGTCACAACTGTGGGGGTTGACTCTGACTGGTGGATTGACACTGGTGCGACTTGCCATGTCTGTTCTGGCAAAGAATGGTTCGTTACGTACCGGCCGATATCTGAGAAGGTTTTCATGGCAAACCAGGCCCAAGCTGAAGTTCTGGGGATCGGGACAGTGGAGCTGAAACTCACTTCTGGGAACACTCTGACGCTTCAAGGTGTGAAGCATGTTCCGGTGATTGCCAAGAACCTGATCTCTGGGAGCCTGCTCTGCAACGCAGGCTTGAGGATGGACATCAATGCTGGTCAGATGGTGATGTCCAAGAAGGAAACATATTTCGGGAAGGCTTATCAAACCGAAGGAATGTTTAAAATTCAGCTTGTCGACCAATTTAATGACATTAATGCAGTTGCATTTTCTGATTATTCTCTTGAGTTGTGGCATAATAGACTAGGACATATTTATTGTAAAATAATTAACAAAATGTCCAATCTAGGACTTATCTCCAAATGTGGGGGTAAGGTAGAGAAGTGTGAAGTATGTGCTCAGACAAAGATCAAAATGAAACCCTTTCATCGGGTCAATCGAAGCACATATCTTCTGGAGTTGGTGCACTCTGATATCTGTGACTTCAAGCAATTCTCTATAAAAGCTGGGATGAAGTATTTCATAACCTTCATCGATGACTTCTCAAAGTACGCGTTCATCTACTTGCTCAAGTATAAAAACGAAGCATTCGAAAAGTTCAAGGAGTTCAGGGCCGAGGCTGAACGACAAACTGGACAACTACTCAAGAGGCTAAGAAGTGATCGAGGTGGGGAGTACAGGTCTCATGACTTCGCATCATTCTATAAAGAATATGTAATCATATGCGAGACTACTGCTCCATATTCTTCTCAATCAAACGGAGTAGCAGAGAGGAAGAACCGAACATTAACAAAAATGATGAATTCAATGTTGCTTACTGCAGGTCTTCCAAAATGCTACTGGAGAGAAGCCGCATTAACGGCCACTTTCATTCTGAATAGAGTGCCATATGCAACTTCGGACATAACTCCTCATGAACTCTGGTTCAAAGTTAGACCAAACTTGAATGTCATTTGAGTGTGGGGGTGTCTGGCGTATGTAAAGCTCTCAAATCTGAAGATTCAGAAGCTGGGGACAAGGACTACGAAGGCGATCTTCTTGGGGTATGCCAAGAAGAGTGATGTTCGGAGATTTCTTGATATTGAGTCAAATCATATCATCGAATCTCGCGATGCTGAATACTTTGAAGACAAGTTTTCAAAAGATAAAAAACATTGTTCTTTCGGACATTTCGAAAAATAATGTAGGTGCAAATGAGACTGAAATCTTATATGGGCCAGTAGTCCAAGAAGAAGCTGTTGTTGATGAAACAACTCTTGTACCAGAACTCGCAGAGCCGTCAGCAAAGCGAGCGAGGAGACCTAAAGACTTCGGAGATGACTTTGTCACCTATCGTGTGGAAGCAGATCCACTTACCTATGATGAGGCGATGAAGACCAGAGATACTATCTTTTGGAAGGAGGCAGTGAATGACGAGTTTGACTCTATCACATCCAATAACACATGGGTGTTAGTAGATCTACCTAAAGGAGAAAAGCCCATCGGATGTAAATGGATCTTCAAGAAGAAGATGAAGGCAAATGGAACTATTGACAAGTTCAAGGCCAGGCTGGTAGCCAAGGGATTTTCTCAGAAACAGGAGATAGACTACTTTGACATGTACGCTCCAGTAGCTCGGATGACCACCATCAGGATGTTAATCGCTCTAGCAGCTATACATAAGTTGGTGATACATCAGATGGATGTAAAGACAACATTCCTGAATGGAAAGCTGACCGAAGAGATTTACATGCAATAGCCAGATGGATTTGTCGTCAAAGGTCTTGAAGACAAAGTCTGTAAGTTGGTAAAATTATTGTATGGTTTGAAGCAAGCTCCCAAGATATGGCATGAGAAGTTTGACAAAGTTATTAGGTCAAACGGCCACAGAGTCAGCAAGACGGACAAATGTGTTTACATAAAGTTCGCTGATGGAAGAGGAGTCATCGTTTGTCTGTACGTGGACGACATGCTAATCCTAGGAGCGGATATAAGTTGTGTCACGGAGACAAAGAAGTTCCTCTCAACCAAGTTCAGTATGAAGGACTTGGGGGATGCATATGTCATCTTGGGCATAAAGATCATCCGGACAGACACTGGAGTAGCGCTGTCACAATCTCACTACATTGAGAAGATGCTCACACGCTATGGGTATAATGTAAAACCCCTAAATTTCTACTATTTTTTTATTATTAAATTTGATACCGATTTAAAATTTTGTATTGTACGTCGCATAGTCGTATTCTACGTCGCGCACGACGTTTTATTTTTCGTGATTGCTCGACGAGTGCGAATATGTGCGAGCGTACATATTTTTAGAAAAATATTTTCTTATTTGTATAGTTTTCAAAATAATATATGTAATATTTAATTTAGCTATCAAAATTTTCTAAATTTATAAGTTTATTTATGAAAAGCCTTTCAATTAGAATAAATAATATTATTCGTGCATACATATATTTCATAAATATGTTGCTAGATTATGTTAAACAAAAATGTAATTTTCTAGATTTATTAATATAAATATTTTATTATTTAAAAAGGTATTTAAAAATATTTATAATTTTTGAAATTATTATTATTGGTATTTTAAAAAATATATTTGGAAGTCATTGTGGCCATTTAAACCTTGATTTGATTTTGGATTTATTTAAATAGTTAAATATTCGAAATTTGATTTATTTGATTGATTTTAAACTAAAGGAATATAATTAAAATAGGATTGTAATTGGATTTGGATTTGATTTGACTGGCTTTATATCTATTTAATTATCTACTTTGGATTTTAAATAAATCCTAATTCTTATCCAATTGGAAATTCCCACATCCTATAAATAGGCAGGTACTCCTCCAACTTTTCATTATTCTTCCACAAATTTCTACTACAAGTGCAGTGCTTCGTGCCCGTGTTCGTGTCCATTTCCGTGTCCCCTCCTCGTTCTTATTCCAACATATATACATATATATTGTATTCCTTGTGTCGGACACATCCCGACATCGTCAAATACCTAGTCCCTAAACCTATGCTAACCCTGTCGACACCAGCCCCCGTCAAGCCCTTCGCCATCTCCTTCGCCCCCACCATATCCGCAATCCCGCTGCCTCAGTAACCGATCACCAAGTCCGTCACCACGATTGACACCTGCAACCCAACACACCACGGTAACCCGTTGTCATACACCAACACAGAACTACCACCACCACCACACACGCCCTCCGCAGAAACCCCGGCGAAAGCCATCCACCACGACCCAAACTCCCTCGACCATCACCAGCAGCTACCCTTCGCCAACCACCAAAATTTGAACACCCATACAGCCTCCCGACGACACCGCCACCACCACAACCACCCTGACCACCAACACCACCACCCTCACCGACGTCATCAGCCAAACCCAGAACTCTCGACCACCACGGTCGACACCACATCCAAAACCAACAATAACACAAACCAACGTAAACCGAGCAACAGCCGCTTACCTTCCTGTGGCCGGCGAAGCTCCGCCGGACCGATCGATCCCCAGCAGCGTCAGCCTCCTCCTTGGCATGCCGCGTGCCGAGTCACGAAACCCCTCTCCGGCCGCCGCGTTCAGCCAAGCCGTCGTGCCTGACCGCCGTCATCTTCCCATGTGCGCCCCGTCGATCCATGGCCGACGATCTGCTGCTGGATACACGTGGCGAGGTCGCCCGATCAGCAGCGACCTTTCGACATGGCGCCATCATGTCAGCCCGACCGCTACCCTTCCGATCGACTCCGCCCTCATCTCCTCCTTCCGTCGCTGGCGTCCTCCCCTTCGCCTCCGCCGCTCCAAATCGATGAGCGTCGACGTCCCCGGCCTTCCGCCCTCACCGGAGTAACCTTGCCCTAACCCTAGTCGCCGTCTCCACCAGAAAAACCCCCGCAGCCGCCCATGGCTTGCACCACCATCGCGGCTCATAGCCTCGCCGGAACCCCCATCCTCTCCTCCTCACCTCCCGGAGAGATCTGCGCCGCCGCCATGGGCGAGCTCCCCATCACCGGGACAGCGCTCCCCTGCGGCGTGCTACCCAATCCGCCCCTGTCCGCCGAGCTCGCCTCCGGCTCTTCCTCCTTCCGACCGCGCGAAGGCCCCGACCACCGAAACCCTCTCCTTCCTCTCGACCGCTTACCACCGCCACTCTCCCTCTCTCTCTCTCTCTTGACCTATTTAATTCGGTGTCCCCTCATTCGAGGGAGGAGCACAGAGCACTGTGCTGGGTTGTTTTCGTTTTTTGTTGGTTTACATTTTACTTTCTTCTATACTTTTAGCTTCTTTGTTTTCTTTTGTTAAGTAGTTATTATTATTGGAGTTAATAATAATAATAATAATAATATTATTTCTATTATTTCCTTCTTTATTATTATTAATATTATTATTAATATTATTATTATTATAATTTACTTATTATATTTCTGTTTACTGTCACTTACTATTATTAAATTAGTATGTTTTATTACCTGTGTAAGTTTGCTAAGATCATTGTCAATAATATTTATAGGTTATATATAAGTATTTGCAAAATAGATTAATATTTTGTTATTACTATTGGTATTTTATTATTATAATTTATTTACTGTCATTATTATTAATTATAATGGTAATGCTTCTACTAAAAATATAGTTTGCCTAGAAAACCTATTTTTAACAAAAATAGAGTTTTGCCTGAAAGCAAGTTTTATATATTTCAAATTTTTGACCTAAAAACTATTTTACTAGTAGAATTATTTATTTATTTATCTTCTTTTTTAGTATTACAAATATTTTTAGTATATATATATTATTTATCCATATTTTCTTCGATTATCCTCTTGCCCATGACCAAGCCCATTTCTTCCTATTCCCTTCCAATTCTATACTACCTTATGACCACCCTAACCAATCTGATCGTCCTGGACACGATGGAACAGCCCATGCCCTCGTCAGAGGACCTTTGAGTCGTTGTAACACCGAAGTAGCAGTTCGTGCCTCCTTGATCATTGCAGCACACCAGACGTACTACCAGGCAAGACATCTTGCCATTCGCTGTTTACTTATTTTTAGCTCATATTTCATGCATTATTTATTTTCCTTATGTAAAAACTGTGATACATGGCATAACCTATTAGAACTTATAGTTTATTTATATTCCTGATGTGTATTATTTTTACAAATTAAACCTAGATTTAAGGGACCACCTTGTGTGTTGCATTTATTGGCCTTGACACTTTGTACCACGAAGTTGTGTGTCGTATGTAGGACACAAAAGTGCGTGATTGGCTGGCCACCAGTACGTACAAGTCGTGCGATAGGAATAACCGCTAATAGAGGTTGCATGCTTAGTTTGACTTAACGGTTATAGAGGTTTTGTGTTGTGGATACAACACAGTAGGCATTGGGCGGGGAGGACAATTCCTTAGCGTATGGGCTTCGATGCTCTTTCCCTTTTGTAACCCGTGAGCTCCGTCGGAGACGCGGGTCAGATTACCCATGATTACTGACGGCCACTGACAATTCTGCAGAAGTTCATGCTCTTACTGATGGGGCCTCTGGTGACCAAGGGGGACTACGCCGATCCTATTTAGACAGGGCCCATGCGTAGGAAGGATTGTTCTTAACAACATTTCACTTAGAACGGTTAGGTACCTTTATCCGTTAGGTACGAGTACTTTTGGTTTGGGTACTTGTCACGATCCGCTACCCAAATTGTTGGGCCAGGCCGAGTCATGTCCAGCCTACGTTGAGATAAAACGTAGTAAGCTGTTCTAAAGACAACAGGATAAGACTAAATGTGCTAACAGTTCTATAAGTAAAGAAGAATCATAAATGCTCCAAACACAAAAGTCGTCGTATATAGTAAAATATCCAAGTACAAGTAAACTGAAATGTAAAACTGGATACATGTCCAGTTACAAAATGATATAGTCTAATACATGTCTACTCTCAAAAGTCTAAGTAAACAAAAGACAATTAGGCGAGGTTCCCTGCAGGAACATCCTCGTAAAGCAGAGCCGGGTCCTCGACAGTAATCCCATAATATGAGTCGCAGAGTAACTCCTCCTCAGTAAGGATACCTACAACGTTTATCCTGTCAGGACGGGAGCAAGTACTAAATCTAGCAAACTAGCATATGAAACATGGAAATGAACATGAGAGGAATAACTGAAAAGCATGGCATCACATAGTCTATCATGGCAAGGACACATATGTCATAGAGACAGATGTATATGTAATGTTTAAAACTGTAGCAGGTACGTGATCGGTCAATAGATGTACAATGCGCTGTGGCACATAATAAAATGTACATACGTACAAGTAGACAAGCATAGGTGTACATCCGTACAGAAAATGTGTGATATTTACCTGCGGCAAGGTATGCATATAAAATGCGACCAAGCTCGCTACTATAGGGGGGTCGTGATCACGTACACTACTATCAGTTTCCCCATAACCCATATTCTAAATGTGAGAGATATATCAAGACTGTTCTAAGCATGGTAGTAACTGGAAGTACAACATGTAGAGATCTAACTTGCTACCCCAAGGATCAGCATATAACATGGTGGGATTTGCAGTTCATTTATGTGACAATATGTAAAGTTCGTAGAAAGTACTTGCCTCTAGCAAAGCAAAACAAAACAAGCTGCGATAACAATGCTATGGATGTCCAGTAACTCATCGCTGTAGAAGTAAAATATAATAACTTAGTTTTACACTAAGCTAAAACACTAGGACACTAAATGGTGCGACACGACTTGTGACTGGACACCTAGCCAAAATGATGACTTAGCATAGGAGACCAATGTGGGGTGACACACTATGTTAACTAACTTTCTAGGGTCTTTATACTAGTGAGGGATGGGGTTCAACACGACTAAAACTCCAAATAACACAAAAAGCTACAAGTCGTAATTAATCAATAAATAAATCAAAAGATCATTGTCTTCTAACAATTTTTGAAGTAGACAAAAAGCTTAGTTTTCCTTAAAGTAAAGTACCAAGGTGATCCTTGTTAATCATAGAAATTTATTATAATTTTTCTGGAATTTATTAACCAGTACAAATATTTTATAAAAATCAGTTTTTCGAAGTATACAGAAAATGAGTTTTGGTTTCATATGCCAAACTAGTGGCAAAACAGTAAATTAAATACTACAAAAATTATACTAAATTAGCTAACTTAACATAGTATCTAAAAACTATTTTTCCATAATTTTAGCAATACTTTAAGTATTTTTAGAAAATCAAAAACAGCAATGCACACAATAATTAATTATCTGCGTATTTTGTCCATGTATATAATTTGAACCAAAGTTCAAATACAGGACCCAAGGCCATGAATCAAGTCCAATATGACTTGTACAGGTCTCGAATGTGTGAAAACACATTTGAGCCCAAATACCCATGCTAGGCTTGGACACCAAATGGTTGCAGTAATTTAAATACAATAAAAATATAATTTAGTGATAGTGCAAAATAAATATTATTATTTTAATAAGGCTAATTTGTACAAAAGAATATATACATACCTATGCTAAAAGTATATATAGATATATAAGGAAAAATACTTAATTTATAAGGTATATATATATATGTATAAATATATATACATATATAGGAAAATACTTAACAATAAAGTGTATATATATGTTAATATATATATACATGAAAATATATACATATATACATAATACATACATATATGAATATATATATAAATACAAACATATTTATATAAAATTTACTAATTATAAAGTATATACATATATATAAAATACTGTTAAAAGCAGTATACACACACACACACACATATATATATATATATATATATATATATATATATATATATATATATATATATATACTAATATATATATATATACATATATATATATACATATATATATATATAAATATATATATAAAACTGAAAAAGAAAAGGAAAAAGAAAAGAAACAGAAAAGAAAAGAAGACAAAAAGGAGGGGAGGCTCGAACCCGAGCCAGAGAAGGGGGGGTTTAATCGGGTCGGGCTGGCCAGGGGGTCAGCCCGAGCTCAGTGTTATGGTTAGAGTTTAGGTTAGTTTTATTAGGTTTAGGTTAGATTAATAATAATAAAAAAAATATAAATATCGGTCCTGTGTCCTGACAGTTAGGGACACAGGAGTCTAAGTGTCCGGGTTGATTATGACACGCATGACACGAGTTTGCCGTGTCCACACTCACCAATAGAGTCTTCGGGTGCTGGCGTGTCATATACGTGAAATCGAGACACAGTAGGACACAGGAGTCAAAGAGACACGTACGTGTCCAAGTCGAGCGTGCTTTCGTGGCGGCGACTGGGCGGAGGAGACGTCGTGGCGGTGGCGCGTGGGTGGCGCTGGGTTCGTCTCAGCAAGGCGCTTCGACTGGCGGTGGTTGGGGGCGGTGGCGACTGCTATGGAGATGGCGGCGGGGTATCGTCGGAACTAGGGTTCAGGCGAGTTTAAGTGGGGAAGACGGGGGGTTTAGCTTGGCTGGGATAGGTCATGGTGGTGGTGGTTGGTCGAGGGAGGTGAGGGGGTTCTTTTATAGGGGAGCCAAGGCGGTGGATTGTCGGATTAGGGTTAGGGTTTCGGTTAGGGTCGCCGGAAAATTAGGGGGAAGGCGGTGATCGGGCTGGGGAGAGAGGGTAGTTTACACTTAGGTCCCTAGGGTTTTAGAAAATTAGGGTTAGGTCCCTCCCTAGGATAAATTTGCAAATAATATTTGCAAACTGACATTAAAATGAATTAAGTATTTGCAGAAACTAACTAAAACATTTGAAGTAATTACATATCTATATTAAAACAATTCTAAAAATTACAAATTGATATTAAAACATTTTTAGAAAATTACAACTTGATATTTTTGTATTAAAACTCATTAAAATATTAATTAAAAATTCTAGAAAAATTCTTAAAAATCCTAATAATTATTTTAAGGCTAAAACTAACATTAAAAATTAATTAGCACTAAAATTGAAAAATAGGGGCTTACAAGTCTTCCCTCCTTGAAAAATTTTGTCCTCGAAATTCACAAGGATTGAAGATCCTACAATATTCTAACATAGCAAGCAATGCAACAAAATGACTAAGGCTGCGATCGAAACTAACCACTAAGGTATCAAGCGGGAACGGGTGGTTCCCTCGCAGCGGTTGGATCGAACAAGTAAGGGTATCTCTCCCTCATGTCCGACTCCCTCTCCCAAGTAGATTCACCTGGGGAGTAACGGCTCCAAGCTACTCGCACTAGGGGTATAACCTTGTTTCTCAGCCTCTTCTCTCTCCGGTCTAATATCTCCACTGGCTGCTCAGAAACTGTAAGGCTCGGTCCGACCTCCAACTCTGAATGATCTAGCACATGACTAGGGTCTGAAACATATCTCCTCAGCTGAGATACGTGAAAGACGTTGCGAACTCCTGCTAGGTTGGGTGGAAGTGCAACCCTGTAAGCTACCTCTCCGATCCTGCCAAGTATCTCGAACGGCCCGATGTATCTGGGGCTCAGCTTCCATCCTCGTCCGAACCGGATCGTCCCTCGAGTAGATGATATCTTCACTAGCACCATATCACCGTCTGCGAACTCCATCGGCCTGCGACTAGCATCAGTCCAGTGTTTTTGCCTATCCTGAGCTACTCTGAGCCTGTCTCTGATCATCCCGACTTTCTCTGCTGCATCCGTGATCATCTCTGGCCCAAGCATAACTCTGTCTCCGACATCATCCCAAAAGAGCGGTGTGCGACATCGTCGTCCATATAGCGCCTCGAAAGGAGACATACTAATACTGGCCTGGTAGCTGTTGTTGTATGAAAACTCTACCAAGTGCAGATGGCTCTCCCATGATCCTCCGAAGTCCAACACGCAAGTCCTCAGCATATCCTCCAGTGTCTGTATCGTCCTCTCGGACTGCCCATCTGTCTGTGGGTGGTACGCCGTACTGAACTTGAGCCTACTGCCCAATTCCTCCTGCAAGCTCCTCCAGTAGTGGGATGTAAATCTGCTGTCTCTGTCTGACACGATGCTCACCGGCACTCCGTGTAGGCGAACTATCTGCTGTATGTATAGCTTCACCAACTTCTCGGTGGAAAGCCCCACCTTGAAGGGTATGAAGTGCGTACACTTCGTCAGCCTGTCTACGATGACCCAGATGGCATCCTTCCCTCCTTGGGAACGAGGAAGCCCTGAAACGAAGTCCATCGTAATATGTTCCCACTTCCACTCGGGAATGGGTAACGGCTGCAACAAACCAGCTGGCCTCTGGTGCTCCGCCTTGACCTGCTGGCAAACTAGGCATCTCGAGATAAAACATGATACATCCCTCTTCATCCCGTGCCACCAAAGATGTTCCCGCAAGTCACGGTACATCTTGTTAGCACTAGGGTGAATAGAATATCTCGATCGGTGTGCCTCCTGCAAAACTGCCTCTACTAGCTCTCCCTTCGGCACGCACAATCGGCTGCCATGCCTCAAGGATCCATCCTCTGCTATAGTGAAGTCATCCAGCAATCCAGCTAATGCCTGGAGTCGAAGTCTGCGAAGGCTCTCATTTGTAGACTGTGCCTCCCGGATCTGCTCCATCAAACCTGACTGAATGTCAAGCGCCATCATCTGTATCACTGATTCTGGCCGAACTAGCTCAATACCGAGCTTCTCCAGATCCTCCCACAAATGTCGATCAATCATCAGGTACCATGCCATCGGATGCCTGCTCAGCGCATCCGCCACCACATTTGCCTTCCCGGGGTGATACTGTAAATCGATGTCGAAGTCCTTCATCAACTCCAACCATCGTCTTTGCCTCATGTTCAGCTCTTTCTGTGTGAACACATACTTCAAGCTTTTGTGGTCAGTAAAGATTTCCACACGCTCTCCGTATAAGTAATGTTTCCATAACTTGAGTGCAAAGATCACCGCAGCTAACTCTAGGTCATGGGTAGGATAATTCCTCTCATGAGTTCGCAACTGCCTAGATGCATAAGCAATTACTTTCCCATGCTGCTGTAGGACACATCCTAGCCCCTTTCCAGAAGCATCGCTGAAAATGGTGAAACCTCCAGAACCTGAAGGTAAAGTCAGAACTGGAGCGGTCGTCAGCCTCCTCTTCAGCTCCTCAAATGCCGCCTGGCAGTCCTCTGACCAGATGTACTCTGCGTCCTTCCGCGTCAGCTTCGTCATCGGTTCAGCTATCCTAGCAAAGTCCTGGACGAACTTTCTATAATAGCCTGCTAAACCCAGAAAGCTCCTGATCTCTGAAACTGACGTCGGAGCCTTCCACGTCTCAACTGCAGCAATCTTCCTGGGATCCACCGAGATTCCATCTCCAGTGACTACATGGCCGATAAACTCTACTCGGTCTAAAAAGAACTCGCACTTCGATAATTTGGCAAACAATCTCTCCTGCCTCAGAATCCCCAAAACTATCCGCCAGTGCTCTACATGCTCCTCTGGCGTCTTCGAGTATATCAGGATGTCGTCGATAAACACTACGACGAACTTATCCAGATACTGGTGAAATGTCTTATTCATCAAGTTCATAAAGACAGCTGGCACATTTGTGAGACCAAATGGCATCACCAGAAACTCGTACTGCCCGTACTTCGTGTTGAACGCCGTCTTCTGGATGTCTGCTGGCCTAACCTTCACCTGGTGGTACCCGGATCTCAAGTCTATCCTGGAAAACACCTTCGCCCCGCTCAACTGGTCGAACAAATCATCTATCCTGGGCAGAGGATATTTGTTCTTGATGGTGATGGCATTCAAGGCCCGATAGTCAATATACAACCGGACTGTACCATCCTTCTTAGGCACAAAGAGCACTGGTGCTCCCCATGGAGAAGCACTGGATCGAATGAAACCCTTTTTCAACAGGTCATCAATCTGCTCTTTCATCTCTATGGCCTCCTTGGGATTCACTCTATAGCAAGCCCGGGATACTGGTGATGAACCCGGCATTAGATCTATAGTGAACTCCACATCTCTGTCAGGCGGAAGTCCTGGAAGATCCTCTGGGAATACATCTATAAACTCCCTAATGATAGGGTGTGGCGGTGCTGCGTCCCCGACTGTAGCACAACAGTTCGGCTCTAGGCTGATCTCCGGCCCTGTCCTCCTGACACTGAATGGTGCTGTGCCTGGGGGACTGAACAAAATACTACCCTCATAGCAATCTATAGATGCATGGGCATAGCTAAGCCAGTCCATCCCCAATATGATATCATAACCGGAGAGTGGCATCACAAAGAATCGCCCTCTGAACTCCCTCCCGGCTATAAAAATAGAACATCTATAGATAGATCTAATAGGCACTGGTCCTCCTCCCGTCATCACTCTACTAATCTCCGCAGTAGGTGTAGCTTCTAGATGATGTTTATGCATAAACTCTAATGATAGGAAGCTATGAGATGCACCAGAATCAAACAAACATACAGCTAGAAAAGTATACAAATAAACATGACCTGTGATGACGTCAGCTAAGTAATCCGGCTCCGAAACCTGCTCCGGCTCTGGCTCAATGGCTAGACTATAAACCCTCCCCTGAGGTCCCTTCTGCTGCTGCAGATGCTGCCCAAACCTCTGCTGCTGAGTCGGAAGCGGTCCTCTAGGTCCCTTGGATGCTGGGCAGTCCCGAAGCTGATGGTTGGCAGACCCACAAATCAAGCACTGCTTCAACCTCTTCCTACAGATGGAGATGTCGTGCCCTGGTCTTCCGCAGAAAGAACATATGGCTCCCTTCTGCTGCTGCTGCTGCCGGGGTCCCGGGGCTCTAACTGGCGGGGTCTGATGATGTGGTGTAGGGGGACGGTAAGTCTGCTGGGGTGGCGTCGGTGCTCTCTGCTGGAAAGCCTGACGCTTGGACGGACCCTCATGGTGTACAGAAGTCGGCCTCTTGCATGACAGAAGACGCTCCTCGATGCTCCGGGCTAACTCTAGGCTCTGGTAATAGTCAGTCGTACCGTTTGCCACTATAAGAATGCCAATGTCTGGAACTAGACCATGGCAAAACCTACGGGTCATCTCCTCTGGATCAGCAACCAGACTAGGAGCAAAACGGCTCAGGCGACTAAACTCTTCCGCATAGTCATCAACAGAACGGTTCCCCTGCTGGATGTTCTGGAATCGTAGCCCCATGGCTACTCTAGCAGTGGTCGAGAAGAATTTCTTCTTGAACTGGGTCTTGAACTGGTCCCAGGTGGCTCTACCTCTCGCGAACAACGGCTCATTCCTGAACCAGACTCCGGCTAAGTCTATCATCAGAAATCCTGCTGCCTCGACCTGAAGGTCATCCGACATCCTAACTCCCAGAAGCTTCCTCTCTACAGAATCTAGCCAGTCATCAGCTACTACTATGCCCTCAGTCCCTGAGAACTCCTTGGGATTCAGACCCATGAAGTCCTTGACCGTCCCCGCTCTCTGCCGTGGCTCTACATGTGGTGGGACCACGGGACGTCCCTCAGAACGCTCCATGCTCTGGCGGAGTAGGGTAGTCTGCTTCTGATGGGTTGTTAGGAACCCCTGGATCAGTGTGAGCAGCTGGGTCCCGTCGAGAGTGACGGAAGCCTGGGTGGGTATAGTGATAGGGGGTGGTGGAAGTATCGGGTCCTGCCGGGCCCGGGATGTGGAAGGTGGTATCTGGGTCTGTGGATCTGTGGAGTGGGGGAATGTGGTAGGTGGAGGTGTATCAGTCAACCGGTCAGCTAACTGGATATGGAGGGCCCCATTTTCGGGGGTAACATACTGGGACGAACGAGTAAGCACCATCTAAATTACATAAAAAGACTTATAAGGACTTTGTTTAAAGTAAGCAATCATATGCAAGAAAATCTAATTATAATAGCAAACATGTGATGTATTTCCTATGTTGCAATCCTAGCATTCCTCTAAGTGTTCTAAGCATTTTTCCTAATGTTGTCTAATTACCTTAAGTTCCTAATTGCAGGCATGCTTGGTACAATAACGTAACCAAACAGTTTAGTCAGGACCTGCATGGGCCACCACTAAAAACATGTCACGACCCGCTACCCAAATTGTTGGGCCAGGCTGAGTCATGTCCAGCCTACATTAAGATAAAACGTAGTAAGCTGTTCTAAAGACAACAGGATAAGACTAAATGTGCTAACAGTTCTATAAGTGAAGAAGAATCATAAATGCTCCAAACACAAAAGTCGTCGTATATAGTAAAATATCCAAGTACAAGTAAACTGAAATGTAAAACTGGATACATGTCCAGTTACAAAATGATATAGTCTAATACATGTCTACTCTCAAAAGTCTAAGTAAACAAAAGACAATTAGGCGAGGTTCCCTGCAGGAACATCCTCGTAAAGCAGAGCCGGGTCCTCGACAGTAATCCCATAATATGAGTCGCAGAGTAACTCCTCCTCAGTAAGGATACCTACAACGTTTATCCTGTCAGGACGGGAGCAAGTACTAAATCTAGCAAACTAGCATATGAAACATGGAAATGAACATGAGAGGAATAACTGGAAAGCATGGCATCACATAGTCTATCATGGCAAGGACACATATGTCATAGAGACAGATGTATATGTAATGTTTAAAACTGTAGCAGGTACGTGATCGGTCAATAGATGTACAATGCACTGTGGCACATAATGAAATGTACATACGTACAAGTAGACAAGCATAGGTGTACATCCATACAGAAAATACAGGATATTTACCTGCGACAAGGTATGCATATAAAATGCGACCAAGCTCGCTACTATAGGGGGGTCGTAATCACGTACACTACTATCAGTTTCCCCATAACCCATATTCTATTCATGTGAGAGATACATCAAGACTGTTCTAAGCATGGTAGTAACTGAAAGTACAATATGTAGAGATCTAACTTGCTACCCCAAGGATCAGCATATAACATGGTGGGATTTGCAGTTCATTTATGTGACAATATGTAAAGTTCATAGAAAGTACTTGCCTCTAGCAAAGCAAAACAAAACAAGCTGCGATAACAATGCTATGGATGTCCAGTAACTCGTCGCTATAGAAGTAAAATATAATAACTTAGTTTTACACTAAGCTAAAACACTAGGACACTAAATGGTGCGACACGACTTGTGACTGGGCACCTAGCCAAAATGATGACTTGGCATAGGAGACCAATGTGGGGTGACACACTATGTTAACTAACTTTCTAGGATCTTTATACTAGTGAGGGATGGGGTTCAACACGACTAAAACTCCAAATAACACAAAAAGCTACAAGTCGTAATTAATCAATAAATAAATCAAAAGATCATTGTGTTCTAACAATTTTTGAAATAGATAAAAAGCCTAGTTTTCCTTAAAGTAAAGTACCAAGGTGATCCTTGTTAATCATAAAAATTTATTATAATTTTTCTGGAATTTATTAACCAGTACAAATATTTTATAAAAATCAGTTTTCCTAAGTATACAGAAAATGAGTTTTGGTTTCATATGCCAAACTAGTGGCAAAACAGTAAATTAAATACTACAAAAATTATACTAAATTAGCTAACTTAACATAGTATCTAAAAACTATTTTTCCATAATTTTAGCAATACTTTAAGTATTTTTAGAAAATCAAAAATAGCAATGCACACAATAATTAATTATCTGCGTATTTTGTCCATGTATATAATTTGAACCAAAGTTCAAATACAGGACCCAAGGCCATGAATCAAGTCCAATATAACTTGTACAGGTCTTGAATGTGTGAAAACAGATTTGAGCCCAAATACCCATGCTAGGCTTGGACACCAAATGGTTGCAGTAATTTAAATACAATAAAAATATAATTTGGTGATAGTGCAAAATAAATATTATTATTTTAATAAGGCTAATTTGTACAAAAGAATATATACATACCTATGCTAAAAGTATATATAGATATATAAGGAAAAATACTTAATTTATAAGGTATATATATATATGTATAAATATATATACATATATAGGAAAATACTTAACAATAAAGTGTATATATATGTTAATATATATATATATATACATGAAAATATATACATATATACATAATATACACATATATGAATATATATATAAATACAAACATATTTATATAAAATTTACTAATTATAAAGTATATACATATATATAAAATACTGTTAAAAGCAGTATATACACATATATATATATACTAATATATATATATATATATATACATATATATATAAATATATATATAAAACTGAAAAAGAAAAAGAAAAGAAACAGAAAAGAAAAGAAGACAGAAAGGAGGGGAGGCTCGAACCCGAGCCAGAGAAGCGGGGGGTTTAATCGGGTCGGGCTGGCCAGGGGGTCAGCCCGAGCTCAGTGTTATGGTTAGAGTTTAGGTTAGTTTTATTAGGTTTAGGTTAGATTAATAATAATAATAAAAAATATAAATATCGGTCCTGTGTCCTGACAGTTAGGGACACAGGAGTCTAAGTGTCCGGGTTGATTATGACATGCATGACACGAGTTTGCCGTGTCCACACTCACCAATAGAGTCTTCGGGTGCTGGCATGTCATATACGTGAAATCGAGACACAGTAGGACACAGGAGTCAAAGAGACACGTACGTGTCCAAGTCGAGCGTGCTTTCGTGGCGGCGACTGGGCGGAGGAGACGTCGTGGCGGTGGCGCGTGGGTGGCGCTGGGTTCGTCTCAGCGAGGCGCTTCGACTGGCGGTGGTTGGGGGCGGTGGCGACTGCTGTGGATATGGCGGCGGGGTGTCGTCGGAACTAGGGTTCAGGCGAGTTTAAGTGGGGAAGACGGGGGGTTTAGCTAGGCTGGGATAGGTCATGGTGGTGGTGGTTGGTCGAGGGAGGTGAGGGGGTTCTTTTATAGGGGAGCCAAGGCGGTGGATTGTCGGATTAGGGTTAGGGTTTCGGTTAGGGTCGCCGGAAAATTAGGGGGAAGGCGGTGATCGGGCTAGGGAGAGAGGGTAGTTTACACTTAGGTCCCTAGGGTTTTAGGAAATTAGGGTTAGGTCCCTCCCTAGGATAAATTTGCAAATAATATTTGCAAACCGACATTAAAATGAATTAAGTATTTGCAGAAACTAACTAAAACATTTGAAGTAATTACATATCTATATTAAAACAATTCTAAAAATTACAAATTGATATTAAAACATTTTTAGAAAATTACAACTTGATATTATTGTATTAAAACTCATTAAAATATTAATTAAAAATTCTAGAAAAATTCCTAAAAATCCTAATAATTATTTTAAGGCTAAAACTAAATTAATTAGCACTAAAATTGAAAAACAGGAGCTTACAGTACTTCTATCTGACCGTGGCTTGGAACAATAACTTGTCGCGGATTAGTTCGTCACATCTTGTCCTTGTTTGGTTGTAGGTGTGACTTACTACTTCGATGAGAAGGTATTGAACCGTGTTGGGGTCCGGATACCATATTGGATTCATAGCATGGGAAGATACGTTACCGTGAATTAGTTTACCATCTTCTGTCCTTGTTTGGTTGGTGGGATGGTACGCTCGTTCAGTAGGTGCGTATTGGACCATGTTATAATTTAATTTACTTATTTGTTTGAGCAATATTTATTCAGTTTATATGGCATGATATTATGTGTCTTGTTACGTCCCTCTGAGGACCTGGTTATCTCTCCAGGTGTGTGCTATTGTCTTTCGCAGGTGTTCTAGCTGTAGCCGTGTTCATCGCCATTTCTTCGAAGATGATTGCATTTGGATCGTCTTCGCTTCGCTCGCCACTCATTTCATTTTCTATGTACTTTTCCTTATTTTGTTGGTAGTAGATTTGTCTCCGCCCAACATATTGTATCAATATAATTCATTATCTTTATATGATGTCTTTTATTCATTTATTTTGCGTGGATGAGATTAGTTGTGGTTCTACTGCATTTTACAGCTTACGTATATTTATTATACGGCTGGCATGTCTACGTTCCTAGTCCTACATATTTTGGGACTGGAGCGTTATATGTTTAAGGATCTTCCAGGGATTGATACGCCATACAGGTGTGATCAGAAGCTGAAGCCAAACTCGAGGGAAAGCGTCAGGCAGCTGGAGTATTCTAGCATTATCGAAAGTTTGATGTACGCAACCACTGCCACAAGGCCTGACATAGCTTTCGTCGTGGGAATGCTGAGTCGGTTCACAAGCAACCCAGGGATTGAGCACTGGAAAGCTGTGAAGCGGGTGATGAGATATATCAAGAAGACTCAGACATATGTACTGCACTACAACGGGTATCCGACAGTAGTGGAAGGCTTTAGTGATGCTAGCTGGTGTTCAGAGGTGGAAAGCGAGAGATCCACAGGTAGATATGTCTTTTTCTTGGGTAGAGCTACTATATCGTGGAAGTCGAAGAAGCAGATTATACTCTTTCGTTCCTCCATGGAATCTGAATTCTATGCACTTGAAACTGCAGCAGATGAAGCAGAATGGCTTCGGGAGCTCATGTATAATCTTTCAGTGGTTGGGGCTCAGATACCGACGATATCGATATACTGTGACAACTAGGCGACTACGGCGGTGGCATCAAATAACCTCTTCAACGGGAAGAAGAGGACTGTGTGGTTGAAGCACAGGGCAGTGCACAATCTTATCAAAAGAGGTATAATTGCAGTAATTGATGTTCGGAGTCAGGAGAACCTGGCAGATCCGTTCACAAAGGGCCTCAAGCGCCAGTTGGTTGATGACACAACTTGTAAAATGGGCTTGAAGGCAATCTGATAGTGTGTCTTTGTAATCCTACGATAAAGTTTTATGCTATTAATTCAAAGAGAAATCTACTAGGCATCTAACTTTTGGTTCAAAGGAGGATCACTGACTGGGAAACTATCAGGTAATAGTGGGTACTTGTTCTTTGGAACATGGAAGGGATACGGACCCATAACCACTGTTGTCTACTATATATTTTCTGCGAAAAAATAGATCCTGTGGAAGGTTGGCTTAAACGCCTTAATGAGTTCTCAGGCAGAGTGAATGCCTGGTATGCTTTACAGGAAGCACGGTAGAGCAGCACTACAAGGAGTGAAACTCCATGCTACAGTGGGGTGACTCCACCATGAGGTTCCCGGGTCTGGGGTAATGCCTCGGCTTTGCAAGCCAAGTCACAGCGGCGTAGCACCGCAAATAGACATGTAGCCTAATGTTGTATGACGTAATTAAAGAGTTGTAGACATCACTACAAAGGGGAGGATGGTTCCATGTTACAGTGGCACGACACTATGATGAGGTACCCAGGTAGGGGTAAAGCCTCGACCTTACAAGCCATGTCGTTGCGGCGTAACACCGCAAGGAAGCCTTAGGCTTCATGCTGAGTAGATTGGCACTACAAAGAGGCTGAGACCTCATGCTACAGTAGTATGACACTACGATGAGGTTCCCAGGTAGGGGTAATGTCTCGGCTTCAGGCCATGTCATAGCGGCGTAGCACCGCAAGGAAGCGCAAGGCTTCATGCCATGTCTCTTTAATAAAGAACTCACCTATAGTGTATGGAAAGAGATATCATGCCGTCTCTTGAGGGTAAACTTGTAGACGCCCAAAATTATACACTAAAACCAGGCTGGCACAGGGCCTTTAATGTGCAGCCAGAAGCACATGTAACTACACTTTGTGAGTGGAAAGAATTACAATTGTGGTACAGAATTCAAGGCGTAGTCCATTCTTGTATCACATTGTTATTTAACCCATGCAGGAAGATTCAAGTCGTCAGCGACATCTATCCTAATACAAAATAGACAATTACTGTGGGGAATGCTCAACCTTGGATACATATATGTTGTGATTTGTGAGGGATTGTTGGTGCTTTCTTTACATGGAGAGAGCTTGCTCTCAACATGCCTTGTAAAAGTTTAGTCCCACATCGGAAATGCTCCATGAGTTATCTCAACATATATACTTGGTTGTGTTGTTGAGAGATGCACATGGGGTGGTGACCCTAAGGAGGGAACCATGTGGGTGATTTTACTAGGAGGAAAGAATAAGGCTCCAAGAATTTAACATTAATGCTTTTGTCATTCTCTTGGATTAATTCCATTTGGAGCTAAGCCCCAAAGGGGCTTAGCGACTCGGACTCGGACTCGGACTCGGACTCGGACTCGGGCTCGGGCTCGGGCTCGGGCTCAGGCTCGGGCTAGGGCTCGGGCTCGGGCTCATGGGCTCATGAGGCATAATATGGCATTTTGTTGGCGCACTTTGCACTTCGTACGTTAGCAGTCATGGGGCTCATATGCGGCCATGCGGTCTTATGCGGCATGCGGCTTATATGCGGCCACATGCGGCACATGCGGTCCATGCGGTCCATGCGGCCCATGCGGCTCATGCGGCCCATGCGGTCCATGCGGCCATGAGGCCATACGGCTCATGCGGCCAGGGTGCTGCTGCTGCCGTATGGAGGGCTCCGTTGACTGTGCAGGCTACAAGTCAGTTATGGAAAGACCGATTCAATACGATTAATTCAGATCCACTTTTTGTGGGATTTGAATTAATTTTGTTGCTATCTTTGTGGGATTTGAATTAATTTCGTTGCTATCTTTGTGGGATTTGATTCAATCTTTCCATAACTGAAGAGGCAGCTAGGGTTTCCACCCTCTCTCTCTATATATACTCTCTTCTGGCCTCTTTTGTGTATTACTACGAATTTTATAAGTCAGAAAAGAGAGAGAGAGAGAGGGTGATGCTGCCGCATTGCAAGTCCATCCGAGGAGTCACAACAGAGGTGACTTCGAGCGTTCCACAAGTTCTTCAACTTTCTGGTTCCTGAAAAATATTCATGTGGGGCGAATCTTGCTTTGAGCAACGGTGTTTTGACACCCTAGCAACTTTTTTCATCTCATATTTCTCTAGATTAATGTAACTCGTTCTGTCCCAATTGCAACACGTTTGCAAGAAAGAACGAGAGATCTTCTCTTCTCTATTTCCCTCCTTCATATTGTAATCTGACTATTTGGCTTTTTGTATTATCGTAGATCTTGAGTTTGATCACTGACTCTCAGATCTCGATTTCATCAGTTTTTCAATCTTTGGTCAAGCCCCGGGACTAACAGCAGCAACGCTGCAATAGCATCAACAGAGGCAACATCAGCAATCAGCAGAAGAGCAGCATCTTTGTGGCAACACTTCTCGGTCGACGTTCGTCCGTTTCATGAATGGATTGCTCAGGTGCGTAGTCAAACTAACCACATTCAAACCCTATTAGGTAGATTTTCTTAATTCGCGATGTATGCAACAAAAATCGAGTTTCAAAATCGAGAAAAAAAATCAAAATTTTTGACACGAAAACTGTCATTGAACGTTGTTTTGGAAGCCAATTTTCGGACACGGTATCGAAAATTTTAAAATTCTAAAAGAAAGAGTTGTAGCCAACATGAACTACTTCACAATGAATATTTATTTGTAATTTTTCTTTCATTAGTTTTCGAATAAAATCAGTTCCAAAACTCGATAAAAACTATTTTTAAAACATAAAAATCTTCGATAGGGAGTCCGTCTAGACAAACCGGATGACTTAGCCGCGAACTGATTGTATCGAAAGGTGCGTACGGAATTTGTTCATGTGTGAGAATTGACGGAATCTGAATTGGTTGCGTGTGCGTGAGCCTTATCTGTCAAAAATTACCGTATCGACCCATTTCAAAAATTCTCAATTACTTTATGTACGCCATCACATTGCGACGAAACTTATGTCATTGGACTCGCTGCATTTTTCTATTCATGTGAGCCAAGTTTGGTCCTATTCTGAGACAGTTGACTGGATCGTCGTTTCGCGGGCTCTACGATCCAATTCAACGGGCTTTTTTGTTCGGCTCATCGGAATCTAAATCTGGATACCGTTGAGTTCTTATCGTCAAATTGAACTTGTAGACATATAGTTTGATGACTTTATAGACCACATTTTTTGGCACACTTTTTGGTACAAAACGGTTCCAACGACGGATACTGGTTTGACCCAAAATTGTCTTTTTTCTTGTGTCTAAAATTGGACTTATGGGTAGGCTATCCTAGCTGATTTGACCATTCTAAACACGTTAATGATGTATGTTTCATCATCTGACGATGTTTGTTAGATTTTATTTCTATATTATTATTAATTATAATTAATTTATATTATGTTCGTATTTCAGAATTCGTACGTCGAAACTGAGATAGTTTGATTCCAGATCTCGCATCGATGAAATTGACAAGGTGACACTATGGATTGCCAAGATAAGTGTAGCATCCGCTATCTAAGTTTCTGATTTGTCAAGTCATGTGAGAAAGTTTCAAATCTTTTTAGACACTTCTAAAAATTTTGGGGTATGAGAATAATTTAAGTTAACAATAAATAGTTATTAAGTAATATCTTAAGTTATGCTAATTTAAATTTTATGTAGATATAAATGGAATTAAATAATATATATGCATCCTATGTTGACATATGCTTATATTTGGAAGCATATTTATAGGCATATATTTTCTGGTATATGCAGTTTCTCTTATATAAAATGTATATGTTGTACATAATCTTAGATATATAGCTCGGCCCATTTCTTCCTTAGGAATTACATTGTTTTAAACATAACCAGTCCAAGGCCACAATTTTAATCACTACTCTTATTACATATCAATACTCTTGTCCATTTCCTTTTCTCTTTCCTCTTTCCAGTTAAATCCCTAACACTTTATTACCTTAGTCCAAAACCCATATATGAAATATTAGGAGATATGGGCCTTAGACTTTGTATTTATTGTCTAAACCTAAACTATCAAACCAGAATTTTCTTATTCACCTCATTAGTTTACCAACTAGGCCCAATAGGTATTGAACACAGACCTCTCCAAAAGCCAAGCCTAAGCCAACCGACCAAAACCCTAAAAGTCACCTATATAAATCTCTACTCAGCTCAACAGCCTTTACCTATTCATCTTCATATTTTTCTATTGGAACCATAATACCAAAGCCAACCAAGCGCTTCCCAACTCGTCGAGGAGTCCATGCCCATGCTGATTCCTCATCGGCCGCCAGCGCTCGCCACTAGTGCTCGGGCCATCGAGGGTCGTTACCCCAGTAGAGCGAACTTCCCTCTGTACCAGTATTGGTGCACGTCTCTGCCATCGACGGTTCAGTCGGGCTCGAAATAGTCGAAGGCCAGAATCCCTTTACTGGTTAGGGGAACATCGCTGCACTCCTCGATGCAGTATTAGCACCAGACGAAGGACTGCTTCTCATGCTCATCCCGACCCGACGTCCACTATGCGATCCCCTGGTGGCCACCTAGAACCCATTCTCGACCAAGAGTCCACAAGCAGCCACCTCAATCTTCTCCAATGCTTCTCACATCCATGGTCGAGACACTGGACCGCTTGTAGCAGACCCCTTCGTGGCCACAGGGCAACGATGCAAGTCAAGCGAGTCACCCCACCTTATGGAGTCTCCCTGCGATGTTCCCGGCCACCTAGGTTCCTCGCTTTTTCTCCCTCGCTCTTGAAGAAGAAGAAATGAAGTGACGAAGTAGTAGTAGCTGCGTGTGTCGAGCGGAAGCACCATACAAAAAATGCAACAGTCCATACATATTGGAAATGTATGGAAGCACAACTGCGTGGCAGCATGTCACGACCCATTCTCGAATAACCAGATACGAGTCAGACACGCCCAGCCTACGCCGTGTCAACAGCAATAGTGAGTTGTTCTAGGCTTTAAAATACTTAAATAATCCATGCTCATCACAGTTACTATACACGTGCTAAAATAATATCACATGCTACTGTGTTCTTTTAATACAACTTATACAAGAGTACCCAGAGACAAATATGGCAACTAGACTAAAAGGAGATAATAAAAATCTATCTTATGAAAAGTATCTAATACATAAGAAGAATACTTGCATTTGGTCTTCCAGAATCTTCTAGGAGTCGTCCAATCTAATCCTCATACCCTGGCCTAATATTTCAAAATCCAGTCAGAAAAAAAAGCAAAGTACAATCTATAATAATAAAACAAGTACAACATATGAACAAGTAAAGGAACAATAAAACATGATGAACATAAACTGTAAATGCATAATCTATCAGACTGAAACATGTAATCAAAATATCATGACATGTGAACTTGAAATAACTACTAAAATATGTGACCGGCTGGATAAGATCATGAATAAGAACAAGTAAATGGTACATCCTAAACCCCACATGCACGATGTGAGATTTAAGATATCAATATGAAACCTAGATTGGACTTTGGTCATATATTCGTAGTATTTTCTCTTCCAATATACAAGTAAAGATCATGAAACAGAATATAGATCAAGTTGTGTAACAATAAATGAGTCAAATCATAGAAGTACTTGCCTTGTCCTTACAAATCAATATTGTCTCAAAGTCTCCACCAAGAGTTGGACAAGAATAGGTTATATTCTAAAAATTAGCTAGCTAACCATTTGCTAACCCTCTACATAAACCAGCTAATTAACCATTAATATATTCATAACTAGTAATTTTAGGATATTACTAACTAATTATTATCTAATTATTTGCAAGCTAAAATATGGATTAAATACTAGCAAGCAAAATAACTTTATCTTAGTAAAATTCTATAGCAAATAATTATAAATATTAGCATAGTATTATGGAAAAATAATATTAGTAAAAAAATAGTAACATATTTTAAACTATAGAATCTAATCAACATAAATTGCTATTTAAACATTGGCAGCAAACTATGAACTAAGTATTAACATTAATCATATATTTGATAAAACTCCTTTAGGTAAAATATTTGATAGTAAGATTAACTAACATAATTACCAAAATATTATTACTACTAATATACCATACATGCATAGATCATTATATATTTATACTAATAATATTTATACAAAATATTATACATATATATTCAATAATTTATACACATATATCTACCTAATATTAATCAATAAATATAGTAGAAAATTCAGTATGTATATATGTATATACAATTTCGTATAAATAATCTTTGGTTAACAATTAATTAGATAGGAAAAATATAACTATACTACTGGTTGGCCCAGTCCAATAGTGCATGAACCTGGACACAGTAACATAATCAATAAAACCCTACTATTGGGCTGGAAACCCAACCCACGAATTTAACCTTAATTAAAATAATTCAACAGCTCAAGGGTTGGAAGCCCAGCCTACTGACCTCATTAGGGTTTTAAACCCTAAAACATTCTTTCTTGGAGAGAGAATGTCCAAATAAACAGTTGCTCATAATTTCACAGAGAAATGGGGAGAGCAAGAGGAAGAAGAAGAAAAAGAAAAAGAGAGAAGATCGAGAGGAGAGGGAGGGGGCTCACCTCGAGGGCTTCACTGCTCTATGGTGCTGGTACCTCCGATGATGGCTCGACAGGTCGGCGCCGAGAAGCGGCAAAGAAGCTCTACCAGATCTTAGGCAAAGCTCACGACAAAACTGGACTGTCGACGAGGTCAGGCGACATCGAAAATAGGTAGATCTGTCCTGTGACCTGGTGTCGACAGAGGACCAGATCTAGCCGGAGGGCGCAGATCTGAGGCACGGCACAGGAGAGTCGATGGGATTCTGTTCCAGGTGAATGGAGTTGGTTAGAGTGAGGTGTGGTAGTGGCTGGGTGTGGTGTTGCTCTGGTAGTGAAGTTGGGGGTCAGTGACAATTTGGTCGGAGACTAGATCGGGGAGCAGTGGCGGTAGTGACGTTTGTAGGTGGCAGTGGAGAGGGTGAGGTGGTAGCTATGGAGGCGGTAGGGATTAGTGGTGGTCGGAGAGTGGGCCGGACGTGGTGGTTGGGATGGTGGTAGAGGAGAGAAGGCGGTCGACGTTGGCGGTACCATCCTGGTTAGGGTTGTGGAGTAAGGAGGAGGAGTGGAGGACGGTAGTACTATGTGTGGTGGGTCGGCCGAAGCTAGGCCAAGGTGGCAGTGTCCATGTTAGATCTAGATGGCCGGGTTGTGCGAGACACCGACGAGCTCGTGGTGGTCGTGAGAGGGACATTGAAAGAGACATGAGGGGGATGATAACAAAAAGGAGACGACAAGGAATTCGGGCAAGGTCGTCGAAAACGTACGACAACACTTGATGGTCCGGCAGGTTGTAGAAGCATGGAAAATATCAGAATGATGATCTATGCGGCTCAGAACAGGAGAACCCCATGCGGCTCATACAGGAGCAGTCCCATGCGGTTCAGAGAGACTCTTAGTCTCATGCGGCTCGGACAGGAGAGTCCATGCGGCTTACATAGGGACAGTCCTACGGTTCAAAGAGTCCCCCAGCCGCACGTGGTTCAAAAGTACATGCGGCTCACGGAGATATGCGGCTCAACGCCACGTGTACCCACGAGACCCCTTCACACAGCTGGCCATCGAGCAGTCTGCCTATTTAATGCTCTGTCATGATTTGACAGCTGACGGCTCTGATATGAAGTATCATAATGGCCTTGCCATAATGACAGACTCTTGGGAAATAGGAGAAAATCTCTGACACGATTCGAGATTGACACATGGCTACTCCCATGCGGCTCCAGTGAAGAACAGCTTCATGCGGCTGGCAAGGATTGTCTTCCTGCGGCTCACCAAAAAGCCATCCCATGCGGCTCGCAATTACTACACTTATGCGGTTCACCAAGAAACCATCTCATGCGGCTCGCGATTACTACACTTATGCGGCTCACCAAGCGGCTCACAAATACTATACCTATACGGTTCGCCGAGACGCTGTCTCATGCGGTTCATGGATGTCATGCGGCTTTGGCAGAGTCCATCATCAAGACACGTGGCAGAGATTCAATAACAGCTAGTAGCAAAGATGATTATGAGATGCAAAGATTTACCAGATCCCAATGACCATATCCTCATAATTAATGGGATCAGGTCATATCATTCATAATCAAGCCAATGGGACACGTGGTGGGAGATCCAAGCTACACAATCAATCAGGAAGATTTAAAGCAATCAGCATTAATTATTCGAAAGATTTAGTGCTATCCCCATTTATGGCCCAGATCCTTCACGCCTAAAACGAATGGTCTAGATTGATTAAGCATCAGGCCGCCGCCACTTTGAGAATGGGTGATCAGCCAAACCCTAATGATGCCCCTCCACTATTATAAATAGCAGGGTGCCATTCCCTTGCAAAAAAAAGAGAAGAGGAGAGAGGCAAGGAGAGATATACGCTATCAGAGAGAAAAGACAACAGAGAGAGAGAGAAGCCAGAAGAGCAACAGAGGAGCAAGAAGAGCATTTCTTCATCAACGCCAACCATCTTCTCACAGAAGCCAAGGCTGCATACCGATCGTCCAAGGAGTAAGGCCGGGCTGTCGTTGCCTTTCCGAGCCTCTATCGTCACCCCCAGAATCTAAAATAAACAATTGTACTTAGACTGCTGTACCTAGGTTTTCGTCCCTAGGCTTTCTTTGTACAAACGAGTTTGTAACGTGAGGTAAAAGTCCGGTCCTCCGATAATTGTTCTGTTTTTTTTATATTTTATGGCAAACATGATGGCGACTCTGCTGGAGATCAACTTCTCCACGGCTGAGGAGTTGGTGACGCAATCGGATGCAGCCAAGCTTGGCTCCACGCAACAAAGATGGTCGCCCGGTTCGACCAACAGGCGTTCGAAGAAATGCTCTCCGACAAGAGCACTGGCCCGATCCAGAAGCGAGCCCGCACAAAGAAGGCCCGTAAGGAGTGGAGACCCCGATCCTTCGTTCCTACTGAAGCTCTTGCGGAGACACCCTCTGTTGTTCAAGACGGCGAGCAAGATTTCCCTGTGGTCCCACTTCAGATTGTAGACGACTCTGCTGTCCCCAAGTCCGGCAGAAGAAAACACTATGATGCTGGACTTGTAGGGGCAAAAAGAAACGCTATGAGATCCGAGCCGCATAAGGGTATCAGCCGCATGGAGAAACCTCATGCGGCTACGTCCGCCAGCCGCATGAAGAAAACTCATGCGGCCATATCTGTCAGCCGCATAGCTTATGCGGCTACAGTTGCCAACCACACGGATGAAACTCATGCGGCTATAGGAGTCAATCGTCTGCAGAAAACCCATGCGGCCACAATTTCCAACCGCATGCGGCCAGCCTGTACGGTCGTGACTCCTAGCCGCACAAAAATAATTCATCCGATGGCAGAAGACAACCGCATGCAGACAGCCTGCACGGTACCTAACTCTAGCCGTATAGCGTCCGTTCCACGCTTCTCTCGATCAGTCTTCGACCGTCTCTCATGCGGTCCTGACCCTGATGGTTCTCTGGATGATAAGCCAGATTCTGTGGTATCCAACTTGGACTCCTCCTATTACGCACCCACTGGTGCTAAAAGGAGGAAGTCTAGGGCAGCGCGGGCTTATCAGGCCCAGTCAGTTGTCCCAACCTCTGACTATCGGGGCGTCCCGTTGACTATCACACGGGCCTCGGATGGGAAGTTGTATACAACCGCTCGAGTCCAGCCCCCGGCGGCAAACGGACAGAGTGGTTTCTATGACCTGCGGGAGGCGATCCTCCACAAACGTAAGGAAAGAGGAGGAGTGTCGGCGTACAAAGAGTCCTCGCTTGGACATCGCTGCACCCAAATCATCGTCAACTGCTGTTGCAACAACGCAACAGTGATGGAAGATCGGCCATCCGTCTTCCAAAGACTACAGCATCCGAGCTCAGAAGATGAGGCACCTCCTGTAGTCTCCTGCAATTCTGCTCAGAAGGACCCCGCCAAAGGGAGAGGGAAAAAGAAAAGCATCTCCAGTCCCAAGATAACAACCACTACAGCTAAGAAACTGTCGTCTAAATGGTTGTCCTCCATCGGAATATTCCAACACACCCGTTCAAAGACGAAATCTGCTGTAGTAGGAAATTTATCATCCACATCGTCGGGGGTTAGGGGTAGCACTCCTCCGAACATCTGCAACAATCCGATGTTTCAAGGAGCCTAGCCCGGGGAAACGACTCTCACATCAGGTACGACAGGCACCGATGTCCCCAAGGACATCCATGACTCTCAAGACGAAGTAAAATCTGAGGCTGGGGGTACTGTTCCCTCCGAGTTCGCCAGAAGACAATATTCCCATATATCCCGATGACTTCTCGGTACATGGGTATGACTCCGAGGGCACATCCTCCACCGTTCCTTCCATCACTCCTCATGTAAGGACGATATTCATGACAGACAGCAATCAAGGTGGTTCCAGTGATCGCCAGCGCATCGACAATCTCGAAGCCATATTACTTGCTTTGGTCAAGTCTGTAGACGAGATTAAAGCAGCCCTTCCAAATTCGCAAGGAGGGACGCCTGGCCAAACAAGTGTGGGTCCCGCAGTCAATACGGACACGAATTCGGCGGCACCAAACCCGGACAACAATCCTCCCGAAATAACAGCCCCTACCGTAACAGATGAGGCCCGAGAAGTAAGAAGAGAGGTTCAGGAGCATCGAGCCATGTTCCATGCCCGAGAAAACGCTCAAGACCTCAGAATTCGGCAACCATACCCTGCTGAATGGAGGGATGTTCCGTTCCCACCAAAATATAAGCCGTTCAATATCAACCCATATAATGGCAAAACCTCAGCAAGTCGGTATATCACTTACTTCGAGGTCACCACCGACCATCTGCCCCATGATGAGGCTATCCTCACACGGTTATTCATTGGGGCGTTGGAAGGAGTCGCCTTCGATTGGTACAGCAATCTGCCGGATAACTGCATCCACTCCTTCACCGGCTTCAAGCGCCTGTTCCTGGAGCGATTCTACGAAGTAGGACAGGACGTCACTATGTCCACTCTCATGGACGTCGTCCAAGGGGAGAAAGAGTTGACACGGAACTACATCGAGCGGTTCCGCCAGACCGCCATGAAGCTGCCTTCCGGAAATCCAGATTCATCTTTAATTGAAATTTGTCAAAAGAGACTGCTCCCAACGATCAGTCTCTGGATGGGCGAAAGTCAATTCAAAGATTGGAAGGCATTCATCATCAGCGCCACAAGCGCCGAAGAACGACTGAAGAAGGCTCGCCAACTGGGATTACACATCTCGGAAGGAGAAAGCAAGGGCAAGCGTCCCAACAACGATAACGGGGGTAACCCCTCCAACAATCGGGACAACAAGGGGAAGCAGGCTATGGTGGCCGATACAACACAAAAACCCGAGCCGAAGCCCGCAGACAAACAATGGCCGTAAATCGATTACTCCTTCGAAGACAGTCACGTCAAGCCCATCTTGTACATGCTCATACAAGGGGACAGAATCCAGCTTCCTCCACCAAGACGGGAACCGCGGCCGGCAGAGATAGAGAATCCGAAATACTGCCATTATCATCGCTATGTTCATCATGCTACACACAATTGCTACCAGCTGAAACGGTACATCCAGAACCTCATCGATTCGAACGCTCTGGCCATCAAATTCGAAGAGGTAACCGTGGCGGCCAATATGGTGTCCGTATAATTCGGCAGCTTCCCTCCGACGGAGACTCAAGACGGGGTGATCTCCGTCCCTCTGGCGATAATAGAGATCACCAATCTTCCACCTCCCGAGACCAGGCTGCCGGTCTGGTACCCCTCACCACATCACGAGGGGAGGTCATGTGGATCCATCCAGACTTGGTGTCAGAAGTGACTCGGCCCACACCATCTACCACCGATAAAAAGAAAAGTGGAAAAGTCAGGACCTGCCACACAATCTCCGCAGACAACGAGGAAGCTACAGCCGTCGTCACGCGGTCCGGAGTGCAATCCCAACCTGTGGTTGACAACCCAACCGAAAATCATCAACCCACTACAACTGATGCTCCGGGACGGGCTCAGCCTTCGACGACCGACAAGCCTAGGCCGAAGGAGACTCGCTTCGACAAATCTCTCCGAAAAGACGCAGCCCAAGGGCTAGAGAGGCCCTACAACTTTGACATCTTAGCACAATTGGCTAACACTCCGGCAAAATTGTCACTGTACGAACTCCTAAGGCTCTCCAAGGACGTTCGTATTGCATTGAGCGAAGCACTCCAAAATGCCGATGCCTATCTGGCTCAATCCAACCTCACCGGGGAGGACTCACCCGTGGATCTCCAAGATAGCGCCTGCACGGGAGCAATGCCCAACATCGTCTTTACTCCGCAGGACATGCTCATCAAAACCAACCTACATGATAGCCCGCTATACTACACGGGATACGTCGGCGACGTGAAGGTGGATCGGATGCACATTGATCCTGGCTCTTCCATAAGCATCATTCCGAGGGGTCTGCTACATCATCTCCGCATCCTAATGCATCGCCTGTCACCTACAAGCACCGCCATCAGCGGTTTCAATTCGGGCAGGAGCTACCCTATTGGGAAGATTCGTCTGAAGTGTCAGATCGGCGATCTCCAATCCGAAGTCACCTGCTACGTCATAGATGCAGACACTTCTTACAACATCCTCTTGGGGCGCCCATGGATACACGATTATATGATCGTGCCTTCCACGTTACACCAGTGCTTCAAATATGTCGACAAACACGGCTTCGTAAAGACATAATTTGCTGATATCGATCCCTTTAAAGGGGTCGAATCCTACTACTCAGACTCCTGCCTATACGAAAAGTCAAAGAAGCACCTTGATGAAGGATACGTACAAGCTCATACCGAGACAGCTACGGGATCAGAAGGACCCCTGACGATCCACCTCCAAGCTCGCAAACCAGGCAGGTCCGCACCCCTTACTGCCACTCTACGGAAGGAAGCAATCAGCCTCTCGACGTAAGAAGAGCAGATGATAATCCGGCTGCCAAGGTCCGGCCAAGTGCCGAGACCCACAACGGGGCCACTGATAATCAGACTGCCCAGAGTCAGTCAACCCTAAACAGGGAAGCTCAATCCCTCCGATAGGCCACTGACGATACGCCTTCCCAAGAAGGGTTGTCACCCCGACGCAAGGTCTGACACTTCTAGCGAACCAGCCACTCCTCGCTCCACCTCGAGTGCCAAACTGGGGGTCGCTAGTCTGCCAACAACTCCATGCTCAACTCCATCAACTGAACCACTAACAATCAAGCTTCCCAGGTCGTCTTCTCAGTCTTCATTTACACAGGGGGTAGCCGAAGAGGAACCGAAGCTAGCCAAGTATGTGGCTGCCCACACTGATGTTCCCTCCGCTGATGATGTAATCCCCTTAGAAAAGATACCTTACTTCATCAGTAAAGGGTTATCTTTGAACTACACCGAGCTCAATAAGCTATGTACAATGTATGCTATAGAATACGATATAGGAACTCACCTGCACACACAAGTAACAAATGTGTACACCGCGATCCAGCTTACTCCAGTAGAAGACGCTTACCGAATAATCGAAGGAGGGGACCATCCAATCATCTTCGGCCGGACGAACAACCCGCATCCCTCCACCACAAAGGAAACCGACCTCGGGTCAGATGCCGGGAGACTGCCTCTGTATCTGTATAGCCCACAATCCAAATATCTCATGCAAAAACAGGGGTATGATCTGGAGACGATGCCGGGTTTAAACTACGGCACTGGGCGACGATTACCTTTGAAGCCGCCAGTCCCGGTGGGTAAACCACGGGATTACTATAACAAAACTCGATGCGGGCTAGGGTATGTAATTCCCACTACGACCCCCGAGAGTTCAGATGAAGAATGCGACTGGCAATCACATTCAACCGGGTCACCAACTTCTGACTCAGATACCAGCATCGGAGACATGTTCAGACAAGTCATGTCAGTCAACATGGCATTCGCAGACGCTTACGAAGAAGACGAAGACAACCCCAAAATCGTCAAGCTAGAACCGTAGGCCCAGCAGTTGGACGCACAATGGGAAAAGTGGTTCGAACAGAGAGAACCTCCTACTGAAGATGAGGTCATACAAGTGGATCTCGGCAGCGAATCTTCTCCAAAACCAATTTTCGTCAGTAAAAGCCTAACAGACGAAGACCGGGAGTCGCTGCTAGAACTTGTCAGAGAATACATTGATGTGTTCGCCTGGAGCTATGAAGACATGCCAGGGTTAAATCTCGACATTGCTCTTCACAAACTCAACATTCGGCCAGATGCAAAACCAGTCAAGCAACAACAGCGACGCTTCCGTCCAGGCATTATGGACGCGATCGAAGTCGAAGTCAACAAATTAATAGCCAGCGGCTTCATTCGTGAGGAGCAGCATCCCGATTGGGTCGCCAATATAGTACCCGTCCTCAAGAAGAATGGGAAGATTCGAATCTGCATCGACTTCCGCAACCTGAACGAGGCGTGCCCCAAAGATGAATTTCCCCTTCCTATCACAGACATCATGATCGACATTACCTGCGGCTTCGAACGTATGTCATTCATGGATGGGTTCTCGGGGTACAACCAAATCAAAATGTCTCCTGATGACGAAAAGCATACATCATTCCGAACACCGATTGGCACGTACTACTACACAGTCATGTCTTTCGGTTTAAAAAATGCTGGTGCCACATATCAAAGAGCCATGAGCATCATTTTCAGAGACCACTTACGCAAGACGGTGGAGTGCTATGTTGACGATATAGCCGTTAAGAGCCGTAGCAAGGGAGACCATTTGCAGGATCTAAGGACGGTATTCGACCTAATGCGAGCGCACAATTTGAAAATGAACCCTACGAAGTCCTTTCTGGGCGTATCCAGCGGGAAGTTCTTGGGCTTCATCATCACTGCAAAGGGTATCCATGTAGACCCTGAGAAGACAAAAGCAATCATGGAGATGGGTCCCCCGAGAAATCTCCGCAAACTCAGAGGCCTCCAAGGAAGGCTAGCTTATATCAGGAGGTTCATTTCTAACCTCTCCGGGCGATGCCGACCGTTCACGCACCTCATGAAGAAATGAGTCTCATTCGTATGGGACGAGGAATGTCAACGTGCTTTCTACAGCATCAAAGAATATTTGTCAAAACCTCCAGTTTTGGTGGCTTCGGTTCCTGGAAAACCATTCCTGCTCTATGTACGAGCAATGGAACACTCCCTCGGGGCTCTGCTGGCACAGAACAATGACGCAGGCCATGAACAGGCCATATATTACCTCAGCCGAATGATGATTGGGCCAGAGCACCGATACATCGCTGTGGAAAAGGAATGCCTCGCCCTGGTGTTCGCCATTCAGAAAACGCGACACTATGTCACCGGACAAACGATACATGTGATCTCGCGAGTCAACCCTCTCAGGGTCCTCATGACTAAACCAGGGGCACTCATCTCTCGCCTCGCTACATGGGCAATATTGCTGTCCCCTTATCATATGATCTTCGTCCCGCAAAAGGCAGTCAAAGGTCAAGCCCTGGCAGACTTCTTAGCAGCCCACCCAGGCTCGGAGTCCTCCAGGATAGATGAAGAGATCCCAGATGAGGTCGCCAACTCACATGCAACCTCTCACGAGAATATATGGCGAATGTTCTTCGACGGTGCTTCGAGGACCGGACCTAAAGGCAACATAGTCGTCGGAGTCGGGGTAGCATTGATCATCCCTTTCGGGTTGGTGATTAATCGCGCTTATTCTCTCACAGAGCCCTGCTCTAACAATATGGCCGAGTACAACGCTCTGGTCATTGGCCTCCAACTTGCAAGAGAGCTGGGGATAGAATACCTTGAAGCATATGGCGATTCCCAGCTAATCGTCAATCAGATCCGGGGCTCATATGAAGTCCGCCACGAAGACATGATCCCTTATCACCAAATATCGATTGACATCATTTCGTCGTTCAAGGGGTTCTTCATCGAACATGTCCCCAGACTCCGAAATATCGAAGCAGATGCCTTAGCCGGTCTTGCCGCTTCCCTAGCAGTTTCGAATTATGATCGCCAATCAGTGGATGTGATAGGCCACGAACTGGTATATCCCAAAAACAATGTACAATTCGAGGCGAGTTATTCCGCACAGACGATCGATGATGCCCCAGATTGGAGACAACCATTCATCGACTTCGTCGTCTACGACATCTTGTCCGAGAACCCAAAGGAAGCCACTTCCATCAGACAGCGTTCTCTCAGATTCTTCTACGATACAGAGAATGATGTATCGTCGCTCCTACGACGGATTACTGCTTCGGTGTCTGTCAAATACAGAAGCCAAAGAAGCCGTACGAGAAGCTCACGACGGTGTCTGCGGGGCCCACCAGCCTGGTCCTAAATTGCAAGACCGCCTTCGACGAATGGGCTACTATTGGCCCACGATGGTGACAGATGCGATAGATTATGCTAGAAAATACAAAGCGTGCCAAGTCCACGCGGACTTCATTCACCAACCGTCCGAGTTTCTACATCCGACAGTGGCATCCTGGCCATTCGAAGCATGGGGAATGGATATCATCGGTCCAATCACCCCGCCTTCCTCCCGAGGACATCGTTTTATACTTGCGATCACTGAATACTTCTCCAAATGGGCGAAAGCCGTCCCACTCGCAGAAGTTAAGACTTAAAACGTGATCAGCTTCCTTAAGCATCATGTCATCTACCGCTTCGGACTGCCATGAAGGATCATCCATGATAATGGTCCACAGTTTGCAAGCCACATATTCTATCGGTTCTGCGATAAGCACCGTATTCAGAATGTCGCTTCGATACCATACAACCCGGCAGCGAACGGGTTGGCAGAGGCATTCAACAAAATAATCATCAAACTCCTCAAGAAGTTTGTCTCCTCTAACAAACGTGACTGGAACGAGAAGCTCGGCGAATGCCTATGGGCTTATCGTACCACGGTCCGAACAGCCACCGAGAATACACCATTCTCCCTAGTATACGGAGTGAGGCAGTCCTCCCATTGGAGACCCAGATCCCCTCACTATGTGTCACCCTCACACATCAATTGACAACCGACGACAGCCACCATCGTCGTCTACAGGAATTGGAGGCACTAGATGAAAAGTGCCTCTTAGCTCAGCAACGAATTGATCTATACCAAGCACGCATCTCTGGAGCCTTCAACAAGAAGGTCAAATCAGAACATTTCAGGTGGGCGATCTCGTCTTGGCAGTCCGGAGGCCGATGGTCATGACTCACAAGACCGTCGGTAAATTCCAGCCAAAGTGGGAAGGCCCATATATCATTGAGACAGTATTCTCCAACGGTGCTTACCGCCTCGCAAAACAAAACGGAGACTTGCTCATGTTGCCCGTCAACGACAAGTTCCTGAAGAAATATTATGTCTAAACGACATTCTCTCCAAGATCTTCGAGTCATGTACCCGCTGGTACCGCTGAACTCACATCCACAACATTTCAGATTATCGAGTCATGTACCGGCTGGTGCCGCTGAACTCACCTCCATATCCCCTTTAGATTATTGAGTCATGTACCCGCTGGTGCCGCTGAACTCACACTTTCTCAATATTCTAAATTACCGAGTTATGTACCCGCTGGTGCCTCTGAACTCACATTCTGGTCACTCTTTCAGATAGTAAGTCATGTATTATTATACCTCTGAACTTTCTTCCTGGAAGAGATCCTCCCTCATGATCCACTACCCGCGCTCCCAGTACACAAAAAGGTAATCGATCCACAAATTTCTGAAACGGCCATGTCCTCATTACCTCTGAGTCATTTTCACTTCCATAAAAAATAAACCCCCCCTCGCATAGAACTTCCACGTTCTCCTACCTCTGAGTCGTTCTATGTACCCCCCACTTCATTGAGCCCATGCCTGCTATGTCCTCATTACCTCTGAGTGGGAAGGCTCCGTCGAAGAAACCTTCATGCTTGCCATGTCCATATTACCTCTGAACAAGTATGTCGGTCTCCTTTCAACCTATTATCTGTACCCACAACCGGAGTACGACAAGGATAATAGGTCCACAATGTCCTCTGTTGACTACAAATGTTCGCTATTGACCACGAATATCTTTCGTGAAGTCTCCCCTGCCATGTTCTCATTACCTCTGAGCAGGAAGATTCCATGGTAAAAACCCTCATGCTTGCCATGTCCTCATAACCTCTGAGCAAGTATGTTGGTTTCCTTTCATCCCATTATCCGTATCCTAGACCAGGGTACGCCAAGGATAATAGGTCCACAGATATTCCTTTGCTAAGCTTCTTAGCATAAATCTACCACCTCACCATGCCCCGAGAGCCCAGCTGCTCTATGGCATTCTTTTTCCTAACACCGTGAACATCTGTGACCACTTTGCTACGGCTGTTCCGGACATCCTGTCCAAACTTGTTATCCGTATCTAAAACTAAGGTACGCCTAAGATAACAGGTCCACAAATAATCCCCCAGCAAGTCCAGCTCCACGAACACCACAAGTACAAGAAGGAGAAGATGAGTTAAACATGCTCATTTATTCGAAATTCTACGTGCTATATCATTTGGGATCACATCCCTTACAAAAAGAAAAGAAAAAAAAAGAAGAGCAAAAGAAAACAGAAAATCGATCACTGCTCCGGGCAAATAACGCCCTGAGACGATCCATCAGCAAGGCAACCGACCGCTCAAACCTCTGGGTACCTCGACGTTCCGCCTCTTGGGTCAGCACCACCTCGTCCTCCAGTTGAGCATGGGCTTGCCAGTTATCCTCAAATCTCTTAAAAGCCCGCTCCAGGTTAGCAGAAGATCGGGAAACCTTCCCGGCCTTCCGAACGATCGACTCCTGTTCCGTACGGGCAGCCTCCAGCTCTGACTCTAAGAAGGTCATTCCCTCTGGAGTGCGAGAATCCGCTCCTTCGTATCAGCGATTCCACGAGAAGCAGACTCTTCCCGAGCCCGACAAGACTGACTTTGACGACCCAGTCTGTCATACGAAGCAGAAAACTTGTCAAGATCTCTCCGCACAACTGGCCCGGCAGTATCCCGAGCAAGCTTGATCCTATCCCGAGCAGCAACTAGGAAGCCCCGCTCTCGATCAATCGCAGCAGGCAAGCCCGCCTGCCGTGTCGCCAGCAATTGGGTCACAAGCTGATCAGCCTCCACCAACTTAGGCTCCAGGACTGCAGCCAACCCCATCCCGCCAGGAAGGGACTTCAAGGTTGCAATTTGGCCCCGAGCACACCGCAGAGATAGAGTAAAAGGGGTCCCCCGTTCTACAGCAGGCATCTACACCCCTCTTCAAGTGGCGATAGAAGCTGTCAACCACATCCTGCGTCACCTCGTCCAGAGTTTTCGAAGAAGCCGGTGTCAACGGGAGTATAGCCGACAACACTGAAGAAGACGCAACAGAATCTGCCGCTCCTGCCACAAGAGAAACCAGCTCCTTACGGAAGGGCGCTTGAACAGCGGCCAACTCCTCTTCGGCAGCCCGCAGAATTTGAATCCTCGGTAGGGTCGAGAGGTCAGTCTCCGGAGCCGTATAATCTGTGGAGGATGAGGCGGAGACCATCGCCAACTCTATTCCTATCTGCCTGGAGCTGGCGGGAGGCCCCTCAACATGAGACGGCAAAGGAGAGGGAACGCTCCTTTCTCCCAGATCACGGCAGGCCGAGCCTTCCCCAAGAACATCCGCGGCGGAAGTAAAGGGTCAGGACCTGCAGGGCCAAGGCAACCATGAATCGATTTGACCCGAGATATGTTGATAGAGCAAATAAGCCCCCTCACTAGTCAATATCTGGCCTATCTTACCAGTTGAGGAGTGTGGAGGCCGAGGTTCGTCTGCAGCCACCGCAGCCTCTTCACCAACAGCCTCCGAGTCAGGTATAACAGACTCCTCCTCCCTTGCATCCTCGGGAGGGGATGCACCGAGATCGGCGTCGCCTTGCTGAAGTTCAGCATCGCGGAGACAGGTCCGAGGAAACCTTCGTCACCCCGGGCCGAGATCTCAGTAACCTGGGAGCTTCCAGCCGCCGCTGAGAGAGCCCCCGCAGAAAGGACCGCAGTACACATGTCGCTAATCAAAGCAGCAAGGGCCGGATCAACTTCAGGGGTGGTAGACGATTCAGGAGAGGCCGGTTCATCGGACACCTACAAAGAAAAGTGATTAAGTCATATCTCCGAGAGAAAAGAAAACTACAACAAAAGATGGCTCCGACTTGGTCTTACCTCCGGAATAGCGTCTGTACCTTCACCCCTCTCGGTAATAAGTAATCCACGAGACCTAACGGCAGCTCTCTTCACGAAAAGGTCGCTCTACTGTCAGAAGACTCGTGTCTGACTCGTTTACGCGAGGAACCAGACACAGCTGAAGACTGTTCTTTCTCACTACTTCCTCTTGTGTAGTAAGCAACAGATCTTTGTCGGTTCATCGGGTGTGGGAAGCGGTTGATCCGCTACTTCTTCACCCCCACTAGAAAGGAGTCTTCGCTATCATGATCATCCTCCTCCTCAGCCGACTCGAAGGTTCTGATTCAGGAGGGGAGTCTGGAGCGCTAGTTGCTTTCTAGCCTTAGCCCCCTTGGGCTTCTCCTCTAAACCGGTACCCACGATGAAACTGGTACTCGGATCGAAATTAACAGGAGGCTTGTTCGCCATAACGTGATATAAAGCAGCCACGTATAAAATTTCCTTGGCACCTTAGCATCGGGGACCGAGAAGCTGGCCCGAGTATGATAAGCGTCATAATAATTCCACGCCCTGACACCATCAAGAACGCTACCTTCAAAGCCCAAACAAGGGTTGGGACAATCAAGGAATAACTGACTATAACCAAATTGGCGGGAAAACCTACTAGTAGGTAAGGCTCCAAGTACACATTATCGCGGTTGTGATAAACCAGATGCGCGGGGCGATGTTGCGCAACCAGGTGAGCATATCCGGAGACAGAAAGTGAGAAGGCCCGGTACCATCGAGATGTACCTTCCTCACTTCCTCATCAGAAAAGGGAGGAACAGACACAAAAAAGTCACCCCCATCCACCCTCGCCAGCGCCTTCCGACAAGATGGCATAGTGTTGTATTCCCAAGACCGGCGATGGCATTTGAAAAGGAAAGCGTCTTCATCTGTAGCATCTTCCGCTATTCCAGGTCCCATCAAAGACTTGTAGTGCATTGCCAACCACCCCATCAAATAGTGGAAAGGCAGTTCTACGCGCTCAAAATCCAACTCTTCTTGCGCGCAATAACCTTGGACGAAAAGGTTCGAAGACCATGGTGTATGCTACACACCATAGCAGGAAGAAGGGCCAGTTAACTCCAAATACCAGTTTAACGGCAGGGAGAATGAAATGATGACCGATCCTCTCGATAGAACCCGCTCCTCCCGAGACTACGCAATTTGCAGCCATATCATTAAAAATCCAGCCAGGAGTGCCTTCTCTGACATCTGTGTGGTCCCGTAGTAAAAATAGCTAAGAGAGTCAGTTTGACTCCCGAATATGTCGCTCTTGGATCACGACTTCTTGACGCTTGACATCAGATCCCTTATCTCTCCATGCGTTCGAGGGGTTCGAGGAGTAACTTCGCCAGAAGGGTCAAATTTAAAAATAATTAATCCAGGATGTGGTGTGGGGAGCGGTCCCCTCGGAGCTATCCACCGTTTTTATATCCATCTGATGACAAGCACTATGGTGGCACAGCAACTCCCGATACACCGCAACAGAACCTGGGAGTCGTCGGTTCAAGTCCTCAAATTCCTCATTCGACGGGGTATACACCTCGAAAGGCTCATTCCCCACGAAGTTTGGAGACAGTATACATCTCATGGAGAGCAAGCCCCAACTCCCCTCCGGGTGCAAAGAACGTCCCCGTTCGCCGGCTATACATCTCCAAGAGCGCCACGAACAGTGGCTTATTGATAGGAAGCCCGTGACAAGTGCCCCGAATGGCATGGTAAAGTCCCACCTCCCGCAAGAATGTTCCGTAGGTCTGCAGAACCCAAGTGGTCAACTGGGCCCACGTAGAAGTGGGGTTTATCCAGTTCGGCAATGCCAGCCTACCAACGGGATAAGATTTCTTACGAACAAGCCGATTCAGGAAGGTATCAGCTTGAGTGAGTGTGAAGTTGGGACCATATACATTCATGAAAGAGCCCGGGGCCAGACCCATCATGTACCGGAAAATCCTTACCCGCATACGCTGACCGCATGTTCGGGTTATAATGGATGTTGCCCATCAACATCCCTGATTGAGTAGGAGTTAAGTTACACACCATCTTCCTGTCCAGCAACACCATATTGAACCACGACAGAGGATAATGACGTTCCATGAGAGAATATGGATTGCCACCCCATCCAAAGAAAAATCCCAGTTCTCAGAAATCTCTAATACTCGGGGATTCTTTATGATTAAAGCGTCTCCAAAAAGGAACGAAGGCTTCAGGTATTTTCCATCCAGCTTCCCAGTATTCATCATGGAACGAGGTAATGGAGGGTCTGATTCTCGATGGCCTTCAACCTCTCCGAAGGCTCATCAGCAGGGAATTGATTCAACACATGCTTAATTAAGTCGTCAAGACGCACGCCCAGGGCAAATTGATTTGAACCCACTATAAGTTCCCCCGCAGGATTTACTGGCAGATTCTGAAGAAAAAAGCAAAAGAAACAAGTCAAAAAGATAGCCAAACACAAAACTACGTAATGCTGCGGCTTAGCTCAGTATAGCCTCATGCGGCTCAGTTTAAAAGAGTTCATACAGGCCAGTCCGAATAAGCTTATGCGGCTCAATTGGAAAGAGCCCATGCGGTTCAGTTCGAATAAGCTTATGCGGTTCGGCTCGAAAGGAACTTATGCGGCCCAGTGCGGATGAGCTTATGCGGTTCGAAAGGAGCATATGCGGATATAGGTCCGATTCGAATAAGCTTATATGATTCGGCTCGAAACAGGCTTATGCGGTCCAGCGTGGATGAGCTTATGCGGTCCAGTTCAAATAATCTTATGCGGTTCAGTTCGAAATATGCTTATACGGCTCAGTTTGAAAGAGCTCATGCGGTTCAGATGGGCTTATGCGGCCCTGATGATGAAGTAGTTATGCAAACAACTTTCATGCGGCTCAGGCCTGGGTCATATCCCATGCGGTCCGAATATGAGTCGGACACACAACATACTTGGGAATATAGGCTCGCGCATAAAATATGCGACGTAGCCATGGCAGTTCATATTGATGGTCCTACCAGCAATAGGCGGTGAACGTCGAAGTAAAAACAGGCACGCCAGCCGTCGGAGGAGCCGCCACGTTCGCCGCCGCGGTCGATGAAGACGCGGCCTTCTTGCCCGCCGCCGCAGAAGATGACGCGCCTTCTTGCCCGTAGCAGCAGTCTTCTTGGGAGCCATTGCGATCGCTGATAGGAGAACGAAGAGGAAGTCGGCAACAAAGAGTTCGAGCAAAAGAAGAAGGTAAAGAAACCCTCAAAGAATAAACTTACTCCTACTTATAGGCGAAGGAGGCTCGAAAAATCAAAACAAACGCCTCGATCTACGCGCCGCCTAAAAGAATAAACCGCTTCGGTCAAAACAAAACTGACCCTTGGGATCCTCCCCCAAGAGGCGGCGAATCAAGGGCATTTAATGCAGAAGATTTGCACACGTGGCTAAGACACGTGGCAAAAAGTTTATGCGGTCTCACAGCTCATACGGCCAGATAAACCCATGCGCTGAATCATCTATGCGGTCAACAAAGGCCATGCTTCTTATTCAAAGTATTTCAATTTTGCAAATTGAAAACTTTGAAGGGGGTCTTGTAGAAGCATGAAAATATCAGAACGATGATCTATGCGGCTCAGAACAGGAGAACCCCATGCGGCTCATACAGGAGCAGTCCCATGCGATTCAGAGAACTCTTAGTCTCATGCGGCTCGGACAGGAGAGTCCATGCGGCTTACATAGGGACAGTCCTGGTTCAAAGAGTCCCCCAGCCGCACGTGGTTCAAAAGTACATACGGCTCACGGAGATATGCGGCTCAACGCCACGTGTACCCACGAGACCCCTTCACACAGCTGGCCATCGAGCAGTCTGCCTATTTAATGCTCTGTCATGATTTGACAGCTGACGACTCTGACATGAAGTATCATAATGGCCCTGCCATAATGACAGACTCTTGGGAAATAGGAAAATCTCTGACACGATCCGAGATTGACACATGGCTACTCCCATGCGGCTCCAGTGAAGAACAGCTTTATGGCTGGCAAGGATCGTCTTCCTGCGGCTCACCAAAAAGCCATCCCATGCGGCTCGCAATTACTACACTTATGCGGTTCACCAAGAAACCATCTCATGCGGCTCGCGATTACTACACTTATGCGGCTCACCAAGCGGCTCACAAATACTATACCTATGCGGTTCGCCGAGACGCTGTCTCATGCGGTTCATGATGTCATGCGGCTTTGGCAGAGTCCATCATCAAGACACGTGGCAGAGATTCAATGACAGCTAGTAGCAAAGATGATTATGAGATGCAAAGATTTACCAGATCCCAATGACCATATCCTCATAATTAATGAGATCAGGTCATATCATTCATAATCAAGCCAATGGGACACGTGGTGGGAGATCCAAGCTACACAATCAATCAGAAGATTTAAAGCAATCAGCATTAATTATTCGAAAGATTTAGTGCTATCCCCATTTATGGCCCAGATCCTTCACGCCTAAAATGAATGGTCTAGATTGATTAAGCATCAGGCCGCCGCCACTTTGAGAATGGGTGATCAGCCAAACCCTAATGATGCCCCTCCACTATTATAAATAGCAGGGTGCCATTCCCTTGCGAAAAAAAAGAGAGGAGAGAGACAAGGAGAGATATACGCTATCAGAGAGAAAAGACAACAGAGAGAAGAGAAGCCAGAAGAGCAACAGAGGAGCAAGAAGAGCATTTCTTCATCAACGCCAACCATCTTCTCACAGAAGCCAAGGCTGCATACCGATCGTCCAAGAGTAAGGCAGGGCTGCCGTCGCCTTCCCGAGCCTCTATCGTCACCCCCCAGAATCTAAAATAAACAATTGTACTTAGACTGCTGTACCTAGGTTTTCGTCCCTAGGCTTTCTTTGTACAAGCGAGTTTGTAACGTGAGGTAAAAGTCCGGTCCTCCGATAATTGTTCTGTTTTTTATATTTCATGGCAAACAGGTTTAGTGCCCATCCCTACATTGTTCCCCATTTTCGTCCACGGGTACGAGAATGGAACGCTGTCGCTATCGATTCAGTCGGAACCAATAGATCGGGATCGATTGAATCATTCGAATGGGAACGATTGAATTTTAATCCTTTTTCGTTATGGAAAGGCTCTTCGGAATCATGTCCCATATTTAGCGGGTTACGCCTCGAGGATAGACTCTGCGGCTGAGTCGGGAGAGACCTCCCATTGCTCTACTTTTCATGCCACACTTGCTCTTTGGCTTTGGTTTTTTGAATGTGTTTTCGTGAATTTTTGACGGTTTTCATGGCTTGCATTTCAAACTTCATTTTTTTATCAAACTCCTTAATGGCACAGTATTCTAATCAGTTGCTTATGTGATTTCAGGTGATCGTGTCATGGTCCGCACCCGGAGTAAGGGCACGAGTGCGTGACAATCCCAGCCTACGTCGCAGAAAATAGAACGCTGTCTAGGTCTACTATCTAATAACAATTATAATATCAAAACCTGTTGAGATGGTCAACTCCAAACGGTGGACAAGCAATGACAATATAATATACTCAATCACGATATTCTAAGAAGGATAAATGATATTGAAAGATAAAGACAATAAGATATTAAAATATCTCCAGAAAATTTGGCACAGAAATAACAAGTCCAGAGTCTCAGTGTCAACAATCTCAAATACAAAGTCTAATATTAACATGCCAAGGTGTAATCAGGAGACAAAGTCCAGTACTAAACTACTAGCTGAGCTACCACTAATGCCTCATCGGCTGAAACTAACTCCTGCTGGACTAGGGTCTACCGGTCTATGCCCACTACGTCATGAGGACCATAGTAGGTAGGACACTCATCCTCGCCATAATCTAAAATTTTATCAACATATCCAATCAGGATGTAACGAGCACAAATCTCTAAGAACAGTTCTAATTAGACGATAAAGAATATATAGCAGTAAATAGAAAGAATATACAAGGTAAAGTGATACGTACATGAATCATGGTAAGGCATATCAAGACGGTAAATGAATGTAAGAGCAAGAGAACCGTGTATATCATGTATAGGAATCAGGAAAACTACTATCTATATGAGTTAGCATTAGTTTCAACATGTGATCGGCTTAGGAACATGATACAAGATTTGATCTGGTTAATCATATGTGCGGTGTATGATTAACACTATTCAAGGTTCAAGACATGATACAAAGTGGGTATTGATCACATATCTACGCTAATACCCTATCTCCCGACCAGTATAGTGGATCCAACCATGACACGTTATGACACGAGATTCTCTGAAAGATAACTAGCCTTCGCAGGAATTGTATCTATACAGTACACAAGGAACAAGGACAAGGCTCGCATAAGATATACCAAGAATACAAGAAATAACATCTCATGACGGATCTAGACAAATACCAATCCGTGTGAATAATGTATCAAGAGAATAAGGCTATCTACACTAAATACAAGAAACATAGACGATATTATAAAACAAAAAATTATCAGAGAAGTACTCCCTGAGATCTGGTAAAAAATGTCGAGTGAATCAAGTCTCAAAGTGAAGTCACAGACCTAAATATGAGCTATACGTGAGTTAAATAGGATTTAGCAGTGTTAGGCATAATTTACTAGTGTATGCTATGCAATCTCGGTCAAACTTAATCAAACTAAGTTAAACTAGGTCAAACTAAATCAAACTGAGTCAAACTAAGTCATCTAGGTCAACTAAGTCAAACTGAGTCAAACTAGGTCAATCTAGGTCAAATGTTGACCTATAGTTGACTTTCGGTCAACTGGTCAACTCCTAATCTAATCTAGGTCAAACTAGGTCGATGGTTGACCTACAGTTGACTTTTGGTCAACTGGTCAACTCTGGTCAACTCCTAGTCCATTTTAGGTCGGATGTTGACTCTATGTTAACTTTCAGTCAAAATAGTCAACCTTGATCAAACTAGGCCAAGTATCCTATTTCTAACCATGCATTATCTACCAAGATATCCCGATCGTAACCATTACCTACCAAGATATCCCAATACCTTAGATACTAGGTAATACCATTACCTTAGTAGTATTCTATCTTAGGCTAGGTAACAATAGCTTAGTCTCTAATACCAATATCTTAACACCCAATATCAACCTTAGATATCTAGTATCTATCTATATACCCCAAGCTACTAGATAACCAATACCTTACTATACCTTAGTAGGTAACCCCTTTACCTTCTAGGTAAATCCAATACCTTAGGTAAAAGGTAAAACTAAAGATATCCTAAGATACCACTATAGCTATCTCAAGATACCACTATCTATATCTTAAAACACTAATCCTAGTATCCAAAGATACTTCTAGATAGGATACTATCTCTAGACTCTAACATCCTACTAGAAACTCCAACACATAAATATATCTAACTTGAACTCATCTAACTACTAACATAGACTAAGATATAAGATACTAACTAACTAACCATCTAATCTTCTAACTCTAACATATCATATACTAACTAACTAACTCTAACATATAAACTAACTTATCTAACCATCTAACTCAATATCCTACCAATAACTTACCCTTAGATTATAGGTAATCCCCATTACCTTGTCAATACCTTACACATTACCTTAGCATACTAATTTACCCTCTAAGATACTCATTCGTATCTTAGGATACCCACTCATCTACATCCTAAGACACTAACCTAGATACTAGTAAGATACTAACCTATATCTTACCCCAAGATACCAACTTACCTTTCCTAAGATATCTAATACTCTAACATCTAGTATCCCAATCTCCAAGATACCAACTCATCTATTATCCTAACTCAAGACACTAATATATACCTCACTAACTAGGACACCTTAAGATACTAACTTGTAGGACACAAAGGGATTGCTGCTGCTTACTGCTTCTACAAGCTACGGTTGTTGCTTCTGCAAGCTACTGTTGCTGCTGCTCTGCAAGCTG
>JANAVB010044814.1:2865932-2898432 GCA_029216955.1 Iris pallida
CTGCTGCTTATGCAAGCTGTTGCTCTGCTTCTTATTGGTAGCACAAGCCCCCTCCTCTTCTCTTCTCTTCTCACTTACTCCCTTCTAATTCCCTCTAACTCTCTCACTCACAACACACACAAAGAAGCACACTCTCTCTCAAACACTCTTTCTTCTCCACAAACATACATACAACACAAACACCATCTTCTATCACTCACTTCTCACAAGCACGCACACCCTCTGACATATATATATACACACACAATCTCATCTCTTCCCTCTCCTCACACGTACACTAATACTAAACCATAACACAACCAGGCTACTTACAAACACATACACAACTCCCTTCAAGCACACGCATACACATGCACTTCTCCCCTCTCCTTAAACACACACACAACACATATATATATAAACATCTAACATAACAAACCACAACCACACTCTAACATACATACATACATATATATATATATATATATATATATATATATATATATATATATATATATATATATATATATATATATCACCCAAATCAGTCCACATATGCAAATATATACCAAATTGGTATCTCTACTTATAAACATGGCTTGTAGGCTAAATGGGACATTCTAACCATGGCTAATCTATTCTCTAACATGTATAAAACTGAAATTAGAAGTTTAAATAGCCTATTGGGCATAAACACAAATACTTAGTGGGCCACCCTCGAAATTTTTCTATGGGTGACACCAAACCACTCCTAATTTCCTATTAAGGACTCAAAAGAGCCTCTAAATCAATCCTAAGGGTGGTTCATGCATGGGGGTGGTTCCTATGGATTCAAAACTAACAAATATGCAATGAAAAGATAAAATAGAGAGGGTTTAGAGAGAGAGATACCTATTGGGAGTGGTTTCCCAATAAACAACCCAAAGGATACGAATTTGACACGGACTCCTCTAGCAAATGGACTTCTCTCCTTGCTCTTGGCTCCACAATCCTTGTAGGCGCCTTCTTCTTGTAAGAATGAGGATTTGGTGGAAGAATGAGTGGATTTGAGGGAGAAAACAAATGGATTTGCTCTCAAGTTGGGAAAGAACACCAAATGGAAGATGATGGAGACTACTATGAAAAATGAATGATGGAGGCTTCCCCCCTCTCTTGGCTGCCATGTAAACCTATTTGGTCAATAGAAAATGTCCAAGTTGCCCCTAATGGTTCCCCTTTGGTTAATTTAAGTTATGCAAGAAATTCGGGTCAAATTGGTCAAAGTTCTAAACTCTAAATGACTAAACTTGTCATGTGGAATTAGTCTAAATGCACTAGCCTAATGAGTCAAGTTTGTGGCCCATGCCTAGCTAATCTTTGGGCTCCAACTAGAGTATAAGCTACCCGGGCCACTAACACAAGTCAAAACTAGACGAAACTCAAACCCGACTAAACTAATCCCCAAAATACAATATTAATACAAAAATATTCACAAAATATTATAATATAAAAAATGACAAAATTTTCCTCAGTTTTGAAAATAGGCAGTTACAGATCGCGTAGGTGACGTCTAAGCGCGACCAACCAGTTCTTCGCCTCAAGTAAGACTACGGTGACTGGCTGACCCTTCTCTTCTCGACCCCCTTTTTCGTTCAATCGATAACATTAGTGCGAATGAAATGATAGATGCAAGGGCACGAACACATCTACTTATTCTAGAAAATTGCCACATGCTTGGGATGCGATTTCTAATATCAAACTGTGTTAAACAAAAAATAGTCTCATTGCTCAAATGATGCCACGACAAGGCGGGATACGATAAAAATGGTTAAGTCTCAAAATGTAGACCATGTTTGAGTAACTAAATTAGTCTAGCACGGTCATGGACAACTTGTGCACAAGGTAAAAGTTTTCCCGAACGACACCCCGGGGCTACGGGACCGCTTCGGCCTAGGAGGAAACACAGTATTGATGTGCTTGATAATAGTACGGATTAGACGGAGAGTTTCTATCACGACCCGCTCCCGAATAATCGGACACGAGTCGGACACGCCCAGGCTTCATTGTTAGACACAATGAAGTAAGCTGTACCAAAAGCTAGGAAAATCTAACCAGATAATCAAGACAAGTAAAAATTACAGCATCTATAACGTATCCCAGAAAGATCACCATAATCCATAAATCCAGATATCATAATGTACCAGAATCAACATGAATGAAAAGTGCTATGTACTCTAAAGTCAATATCTCAAAGTAAAGCTAAGTAATCTAAACCTGAAGCCTCAAGCTAAGCCTCATCCTGCTCAGCTAAATCCTGGGCTCTGGCCCATAGAGTAGAACAATGTCCTGCAAGTATACCTGTAACATATCCGATTCAGGAGCGGAGCAAAGTACAGTTCTAGGTAATAAACAAGACATCATGATATAAAAGTACAAGGGAACATGAAAAGTACAGGAAAGAACATGGTGAATAAGTACATGAAAGAACATGGTGTGTAATGTACAAGAAAGAACATGAAATGTAAGAACATAAAAGAACATGGTATCTCAGGAATCGCAGGAACTAAGTACATGATATATCTCCTGAATGTGTGTACAATATTTGAAATATAACTAAGTATGTGACCGACTAGGGGTAAGCACATGAAAGCACATGAAAGTACATGAAAGCACATGAATGGTACGGCTTAGGACCTGCGTGCACGATACGGGGTCTAAGCTAAACACCCCTGAGTTGTTTCTTGGGTTTGGTAACATAAATATTCTATTTCCCCACCCCAGGTACAAGTAATAAGAATAAGGAACATGAGCACCAGCAAATACATGACGTATTGCAATGTGTCAATCAAGAAAGCACAGGATATAATGAAATGCACAAGACCATAGAATGTACTTGCCTTTGCTCCGGGAAGATCGGGAATAGGGAGATATTAGTCTCTATGTTCACCTGAATTTTAGTAGAAGTTGGTTAAGAGTTCTAAATACTATACTAACGAATTCTAATTTAAACTAATTATGTAACACTAACTAATAATTGATTTAGCTTAATATTACTAGCCATATTAATCCTAATTAGCTACTAAGAAGTACATATATATATATACTAGGCACTAAGTACAGATTCCTAATAGTTAAAGTAAATCAAGTGGCTAGTTAAGACATTTTATATAGGCCATTATTAATGATATAAACTTCAGAATGGTTACAACTAATTTTCTACTAAAATAATTATTAAACAGAATTTATCCACAAGTCTAATATAACCATATATGCAAAATCTAGACCCGTCTCCTATACCTGCATCCTGACTTAATAGTCCAGTTCATTCACAAGAATTTATTGAGCACTGAGAATAACAAACTCATAATACTCATAGTAACTTGATTCATAGGTAGTCTACCACATCAACTCATCATTAAGCCCAACTTAGCCCATACAATTATAATTCGAAACCATGTATACTCAACATACACAACACAAAACCTAAAAAATTACACAAAAGCCCATCTCCACCTACACAACCACTCATGCTTCATTCCTGTACTGTCCAGACTCTGGCTACAACTCTCTTCCAAAATACTCTAATCGAGCAACCAACTCACAAGTCCTTATTCCCCTTGACATTCCAACCTTGCCATTCTATCATCCAGCTCCTAACTATCCCAGTTAAAATCATTCTCCAGGGTTCCACATCAACTAATTAAACATAAATTTGGAAAATATGCCCAAGAGATCATTCGAAAAAATAAAATGTTCATTGTACAAAGAATAAATTTCCTGCCAACAAACAGAGCTAAGTTGCTCTACTCATTCAAACCCAGACACAATAATTTGATCCCTAGCAATCATAAACAGAAACTTATACAAATCAAATGATTAATAGGCTCAAGTAGGAAATTATATTTATACAGACTAAATGATCAAAGATTTAAAATAGGAAAATGCTGCCTCCGCTAGACTCCAATATACAGATGCATACTCGAAATAGATGTAACTGAAGCTAGCAGCATGTACACACCATTAGCAACATACACACAAGGCTTCAACTCTCTGCATACTGAATCTACCGGCTACTACCCCCTTCCAAATTGCAACTCAAAAACTTTAGAAAGAAAATATACATACATAACCAGCAATTTAATACTAAACATAACTAATTCAAACTGTTGCCTCCCGCCACTGCTACACTTCAATCCCAGTCTGACTTTGATGACAATATCCCCTGGACAGGAACAAACACCTGGACACGACCAAAACTGGACATGAACAACCCAAATACTCTCATATTTCTAGGTATAAAAGATGTGTTTCCTAACAGGAGGATGGGTAGAATGATACCTGAATCTAAAGAATTGGATCAGAAATGGAGACGCGATTCCACGATGCCAGACACGAACTTCTTGTGTCCAATTATGGCTCGAGACTCTGTTGAGACATTCCACCAAACAGATTCAAAGCAGAACAAGGAAGTTAGTGATTCTGATGGACTGGATTCATCCTTTAGGAAATATCAAGAATTTATTAAGATTAATCCATGAACTCGACACTTACAAGAAAAATCAAATCTCAATTCGTTCTTCACTCAACCCATTCACTTCCGATCAGTTGTCTGGAGAAGATCGATTCATCGGAGAGATGATTGGTCAAAGCAAACAATCTCGACCAGAACAAGATTTCTTGATCTCAAATCATTCCTGACCCAAAATTGAAGAAAGAGAATTCAAATGATGCAAATCTATTTAAGATCATAAAGAACCAGAATGATCAGTCAGGAGACTTACCGATCGGCTAAGGACTTGTTCAAGGAATCGATCGATCAGAGTCGTCGCCTTGGTCGAGAAGTTGATCGCCATTACACAGAAAATAGTTGTATTGTCGGGAAGAGGGTTTCGCCGAGATGTACGTCGGGATCGTCGAGAGATCGACGTGCTCTGGCCGTCGATTGGCGCCACGAGATGGTGCCTCTCAGAACTGTCCATCGATTAGTTGCTGGTGGAGGAGACTGCCATCGCCGCCAAAATCCGCCGGAGGAGTGTCACGCCTATTCGCCGTCGGGAAGGAGAAAGGGACGCCGATGAGGACTCCCCGTGCTGACGCCATGGCTGCTTCCACCGAAGAAATAGGGTTAGGGTTTGGTGGTCGCCCAACGGTTTGGGGGAAGACGAGCTCTCAACAGAGAAGAGGAATGAGCAGTGAATGATCTGCTCTCTCTCCTCCTCAAATAATTATAATGGTTGCTACATTTGCAACCCGCCCCTCCCGCTAAGAATATTCACAAACCAGCCCTCCCCTTTACATAAATAAATCACATAAACCCTCCCCGTTTACATAAATTGCAGAAAGTGTAAAGAATTTAGTTATAAAGGAATATTAATTAGTTAGGAAGAATAGGGCCACAATTAGTTAGTTACAACAACTTTTTAAATTTAAAAAAAATTCCCGCTCCCAATTTCCTTTCCTCTAAAATATTCTTAAACTATATATTTATAGTAAAAAGGAATGAAGTATTATTAAAATTTTAAATTCCACTAAAATGGGAAAGGTGGAGTTACAAATCTCCCCCCTTAAAATAATTTCATCCTCAAAATTCGAGGGACAACAAAACAAAATCACAATGAATTTGTTTCAACACAAGTCATTTATTGAATTTAATTTTTTTTTGAAAACAAGAATACAATCAAGCAAATAATTAGAATAGCGCTCCCGCATCTCATCTTTGCGTTCCCATATGGACTCTCCTGGAGAGTGGTGTCTCCACATGACTCGGACAAGTGGAATAGTCTGATTCCACAAATTCTTCTTCCTCCGATCGAAGATCTTCACTGGCTGCTCTTCGTAGGTCAAGCTCGGACCTACCTCTAGCTCTGAATAGTCCATCACATTGCTCGAATCTGGAATGTAGCGTCGAAGCTGGGACACTTGAAAAATGTCATGTACTCCCTCCAAGCTAGCTGGAAGCGCTAGTTGGTATGCCACCTCGCCAATCCGTGCCGTCACATCGAAAGGCCCGATGAATCTCGGACTGAGCTTCCCGTCTCTGCCAAAACGAACGACGCCTCTGGTCAGTGAGATCTTTAGGAACACTCTACCTCCAACCGCGAACTCCACTGGCCGTCTGCTGCTGTCCGTCCAGTGCTTCTGTCGATCCCGTGCAACTCTGCAACACTCTGAGCCTTGAAACCAAGTATGATAATTACATACAAAAAGTTGAAATAACACGATCTACGAAAATCAAGAATGAAATTCCAATTACAACTTAGAGGAGCAAAATCATGAAGTCACAACTATTAAGTACGATCAAAAATCGATAGTTTAATACAAGTAGACTAGAACAAGACAGGAAAATCGTGGTCAGATGACTTATGATCGAAGTTTAGACAAGATACAAACGAGGTACGGAATCAGAATATGGTAATGTATAATTTTATGTTATTTAATGATCTAACGATAAAATGCTAGAAGGAAAATTTACAAGGGTTGATTGAGAAAACGTACGAAATACCCAGGAGGTATTAAGATCATATCAAGGTGAACATGCAAGGATTTGTGTTTTACAAAAATCAAGAATTATATGAAAAAAATGGGTTATTGCCTCTATTGTATCCGAAAACATATATATATATTTGAATCACTTAACTTAGAATCCTTACCCCGCCAGTATATATCTGACTGCAGTGGACTTTTGGCTCCGTGACTCAAATAACAATATGTCACCGAATATTCTATCAACTTTATCTATTTTCCAACAATCATTGATGAAGCAAACTAAAAGACCAAGATATGAAGAATATGACAGTCTCAATAATACCCGAAAATCTATGAATGTCTGAAATCACTTCAACTTAGAGTTCCTGCCTCGCCAGTGTGCTGCTGGCTGCAATAAACTTGCAGTATCCGTAGTCCAGATAATAACTACAGCACGCAACTGCCACGCCCTAGTAGATCATCGAATAGTTTTTCGATTTTTATCCCTAGGTATTTCAAAAGAGCTTCAAGGGATTCAAAATGAGTTTCAATAGTCCAAATCACAATAAAGATGATGTTATTTGTCTATTAGAATACAAGAGTTTATTAGGTACTAAGAAGCTACAGGGGATCCAATCAAGAAATAGTGAGTTCTAAAATAAAAAATAAAAATAAAATCCTGAACAGGGAACTAACAAGATTTCGCATATGGAACGTTATCCGAATGGATAATGGAGTCTCAAAGAATGAACGAAATAAGACATCAGATAAAAGACAAGGTCTCAAAATAAAGAATAAATTCTTGAAAATAAGGTTCAACAACATCTCCATAACAACAAAATCTTGAAGAAAATCTCGAAGGGAAAACCACCTCCAATAGGATATAAGGTCTCAATGAGTCGCGAGTAGAACTGAAGTTTCAAATTCTGGAAAATCTTGAATATGAGAAAATTATGAACGAAAGAAAAGTCTCGAAATAAGAAATAGAATCTCAAAATCTCGAATGGAATTCAAAGTCCTAAATAAACCAAATTCCAACAACCTTGAATAGAGAATTGAATCCCGAGTAGAAAATAAAATTACGATTTGTAACCAGTTCTGAACAAGAAACAAAATTCTGAGTAGAAACTAGAAAATGAAGCAAGGTTACGAAGAGTGAATGGAAGAGTATCAATCAATACTTTGGAAACAAGGTTTCGGATCGTGAATACAAAATAAGCAAAATCTCAAATAAGATTGAAACAAGGTCGCGAGTAGATAACAATCCTCAATAAAATAAAATCACGAATAGGAATAGAACCTCAATAGAGAACCAATCAAGGTCTCAAAGCAAAGTCTTCAAACAATGAATTATATATGGACTGAATCTCGATGAAGCGTCACATGGAAACAAAGGTTCAAATAATGTTTTGATTTGGAACAAGGTTTCAAAATAAAATTTTGAGTAGGAATAAATCTCGAGTAGCACAAGTTCGAATAGCGAACATAATATCAATAAGCGGATAGAAAATAGGTATTCATGAAACGAGCGAAATCTTGGAAAGGAGACAAGGTTGAAACAAAGTAGGGATAACCAACTCTCGAATAAAAATCAAGGTCAGGAATAGAAAACAAGTCTCATATAGAGAATGAGTCACAATCCCAAAATAGGAAAAAAATCTTCAAACCTTCAAAGGAATCCTGAACAATGTCCTAAATAAGGCGAAGTTTAACAAGGTTTCGGATGAGGATCATGGTTTTGAAATGAAATCTCGAGAAGTGATTAAAATATCAATTAACACGAAGTTTGATAAATGAACAAAATTTGCAAATATGAGCCATCACTAGGAAACAAGGTCAGGAATGATGAATATGCCAACGGTATCGAATATGAATTTTAAACAATTATCGATTTGGGGATCTAAAACAAGTTTATCGAAATAGGAAATAATATCTCGAAGTAAGTTTCGACATCAACAAAGTTTCAAACAAGAAGTTTCAAGAATTGATCTAGATGCTAAGAGGAATTTAAGGAAGACTGGATGATGAATCACGATCCATGGTTTTCTCCAACCATGCAAAAGAATCTTCTGTCTTCAATCTGTCTTCAGTATTCCTCCGGGACTGGAATCACTTCAATCTTCTTCAACTGTCCTGACGTAGGCTGGTCCTTGCAGAAGTTCTCCATGTTGTTGCTGAATCTGGAGAGGCGGGTCCTTCTGTGGTACTAGTGCTCCTCGTGCTCGTCCTTGGGCAGTACGATCAACGACCTCCGAACAATCCTTTGACTTGATGGGCAGGTGATCCGTAGAACAAGCATAACCTCGATCTTTGTGGCACTCGTCGTAGTGGTGTCCTGGGCGATGACAGGAAATACAAATGATCGTCGGCTGAATCTGAATCTCCCACTGGGGCTGAAGTGCAGGGGCTCTGACATGAATATACGGCTGCTGGCGTGCTGGCTACTGAGATTCTGATGCTCCTAGGCTATTGTGATCCGCGACTTGCTGGAAATCCTTCATGGCAGAAGATCCATGGTACAAGTAGAGTCCAAGCCTCTACGGTACTCCTCGAAGCGATGTCCTGGATGGCGACAGAAAGCACAAATGGCCATCACCTGAATCTGATGACGTGGCTGAAGGAGCGGTGTCTGAGTGTGGCGATGCTTTGCGGTTCCATAGTAGTTGTTTTCTTCATCGTAAGTCTTTATGTCTCTCTTGGCCTTCAACTTTTCGTCTTGTTGTACGTGCTAAATGTTGGATCTCCTGGTTGGTGACTTCAATTAGAGGAGTTAGATCCTCGAAAACTTGGATGATCTTCAGTGGCGGCTCCAGGTTCTCGATTTGCTTCTCGGTGCAAGATATGCGTTCGGTGCCGAGAAAATCCAAGGTCTGAGAGTCTAGAAGTCAGAAGTCCTCTCTAACTCGGGAAATGCATTTGCAAGTCTGGATTGGAAAAGGACGGCCTGCTAGTGTCAAGGAACTCTTGAAACGTCTCCGTCAACTGTGTACTACCCATGGGGACAATAGTGGCGATAGAAGGTAGTGGGAGCTCGAAACCTTCAAGTGTAGGTAGATCAACAGTTCTGGAGTCGCATGCTTTTGAACTATCTGTAAAACAAAAAAACTGTTAAAATAACCTAGACCTAAATACAACAAGTGTTTATAGAATATCAATATACCTGATATACCCAATTTTCTATGCTGTGATTCAAGTTTCCCCAGTTTAAATCAAGCCCCCCAATAGTACGCTAAGACCTAGGTACCATTAGGATAGACCTGCATGGGCCACCACTAAAAACATGTTACGACCCGCTCCCGAATAATCAGACACGAGACGGACACACTCAGCCTTCATTGTTAGACACAATGAAGTAAGCTGTACCAAAAGCTAGGGAAATCTAAACAGATAATCAAGACAAGTAAAAATCACAGCATCTATAACGTATCCCAGAAAGATCACCATAATCCACAAATCTAAATATCATAATGTACCAGAATCAACAGGAATGAAAAGTGCTATGAACTCTAAAGTCAATATCTCAAAGTAAAGCTAAGTAATCTAAACCTGAAGCCTTAAGCTAAGCCTCATCCGGCTCAGCTAAATCCTGGGCTCTGGCCCATAGAGTAGAACAATATCCTGTAAGCATACCTGCAACATATCCTATTCAGGAGCGGAGCAAAGTACAGTTCTAGGTAATGAACAAGACATCATGATATGAAAGTACAAAAAAACATGAAAAGTATAGGAAAGAACATGGTAAATAAGTACATGAAAGAACCTGATGTGTAAAGTGCATGAAAGAACATGAAATGTAAGAACATAAAAGAACATGGTATCTCAGGAATCACAAGAACTAAGTACATGATATATCTCCTGAATGTGTGTACAATATTTGAAATATAACTAAGTATGTGACCGGCTAGGGGTAAGCACATGAAAGCACATGAAAGTACATGAAAGCACATGAATAGTACGGCTTAGGACCCGCGTGCACGATGCGGGGTCTAAGCTAAACACATCTGAGTTGTTTCTTGGATTTGGTCACATAAATAGTCTATTTCCCCACCCCAGGTACAAGTAATAAGAACAAGGAACATGAGCACCAGAAAATATATGACGTGTTGCAATGTGTCAATCAAGAAAGCACAGGATATAATGAAATGCATAAGACCATAGAATGCACTTGCCTTTGCTCCGAGAAGATCGGGAATAGGGAGATAGTAGTCTCTATGTTCACCTGAATTTTAGTACAAGTTGGTTAAGAGTTCTAAATACTATACTAACAAATTCTAATTTAAACTAATTATGTAACACTAACTAATAATTGATTTAGCTTAACATTACTAGCCATATTAATCCTAATTAGCTACTAAGAAGTACATATATATATATACTAGGCGCTAAGTATAGATTTCTAATAGTTAAAGTAAATCAAATGGCTAGTTAAGACATTTTATATAGGCCATTATTAATGATATAAACTTCAGAATGGTTACAACTAATTTGCTACTAAAATAATTATTAAACAAAATTTATCCACAAGTCTAATATAACCATATATGCAAAATCTAGACCCATCTCCTATACCTGCATCCTGATTTAATAGTCCAGTTCATTCACAAGAATTTATTGAGCACTGAGAACAACAAACTCACAATACTCCTAGTAACTTGATTCACAGGTAGTCTACCACATCAAATCATCATTAAGCCCAACTTAGCCCATACAATTATAATTCGAAACCATGTATACTCAACATACACAACACAAAACCTAAAAAATTACACAAAGGCCCATCAACACCTACACAACCACTCCTGCTTCATTCCTGTACTGTCCAGACTCTGGCTACAACTTTCTCTTCCAAAATACTCTAATCGAGCAACCAACTCCCAAGTCCTTTTTCCCCTTGACATTCCAACCTTGCCATTCTATCATCCAGCTCCTAACTATCCCAGTTAAAATCATTCTCCAGGGTTCCACATCAACTAATTTAACAGAAATTTAGAAAATATGCCCAAGAGATCATTCAAAAAAATAAAATGTTCATTGTACAAAAAATAAATTCCCCGCCAACAAATAGAGCTAAGTTGCTCTACTCATTCAAACCCAGACACAATAATTTGATCCCTAGCAATCATAAATAGAAACTTATACAAATCAAATGATAAATAGGCTCAAGTAGGAAATTATATTTATACAGACTAAATGATCAAAGATTTAAAATAGGAAAATTTTGCCTCCGCTAGACTCCAATATATAGATGCATACTCGAAAATGATGTAATGAAGCTAGCAGCACGTACATACCATTAGCAATATACACACAAGGATTCAACTCTCTGCATACTGAATCTAACGGCTACTACCCCCTTCCAAATTGTAACTCAAAAACTTTAGAAAGAAAATATACATACATAACCAGCAATTTAATACTAAACAGAACTAATTCAAACTGTTGCCTCCCGCCACTGCTATACTTCAATCCCAGTCCGACTTTGATGACAATATCTCCTGGACACGAACAAACACCCGGACACGACCAAAACTGGACATGAACAATCCAAATACTCTCATATTTCTAGGTATAAAAGATGTGTTTCCTAACAGGAGGATGGGTAGAATGATACCTGAATCTAAAGAATTGGATCAGAAATGGAGACACGATTCCACGATGCCAGACACGAACTTCTTGTGTCCAATTGTGGCTCAAGACTCTGTTGAGACATTCCACCAAACCGATTCAAAGCAGAACAAGGAAGTTAGTGATTCTGATGGACTGGATTCATCCTTTAGGAAATATTAAGAATTTATTAAGATTAATCCAAGAACTCGACACTTATAAGAAAAATCAAATCTCAATTTGTTCTTCACTCAACCCATTCACTTTCGATCAGTTGTCTGGAGAAGATCGATTCATCGGAGAGATGATTGGTCAAAGCAAACAATCCCGACCTGAACAGGATTCCTTGATCTCAAATCATTCTTGACCCAAAATTGAAGAAAAAGAATTCAAATGATGCCAATCCATTTAAGATCATAAAGAACCAGAACGATCAGTCAGGAGACTTACCGATCGGCCAAGGACTTGTTCAAGGAATTGATCGATCAGAGTCGTCGCCTTGATCGAGAAGTTGATCGCCATTACGCCAGAAATAGTTGTATTGTCGGGAAGATGGTTCTGCCGAGATGTACGCCGGTATCGTCGAGAGATCGACGTGCTCTGGCCGTCGATTGGCGCCACGAGTTGATGCCTCTAGGAACTGGCCGTCGATTAGTCGCTGGTGGAGGAGACTGCCATCGCCGCCAAAATTCGTCGGAGGAGTGTCATGCCTATTCGCCGTCGGGAAGGAGAAAGGGATGCCGATGAGGACTCCCCGTACTGACGCCATGGCTGCTTCCATCGAAGAAATAGGGTTAGGTTTGGTGGTCGTCCAACGGTTTGGAGAAGACGAGCTCTCAGCAGAGAAGAGGAATGAGCAGTGAATGATCTGCTCTCTCTCCTCCTCAAATAATTATAATCGTTGCAACATTTGCAACCAGCCCCTCCCGCTAAGAATATTCACAAACCAGCCCTCCCCTTTACATAAATAAATCACATAAACCCTCCCCCTTTACATAAATTACAGAAAGTGTAAAGAATTTAGTTATAAAGGAATATTAATTAGTTAAGAAGAGTAGGGCCACAATTAGTTTGTTACAACAACTATTTAAATTTAAAGAAAATTCTCGCTCCCAATTTCCTTCCTTCTAAAATATTCATAAACTATATATTTATAGTAAAAAGGAATGAAGTATTATTAAAATTTTAAATTCAACTAAAATGGGAAAGATGGAGTTACAGTTTCAGCAGGGCTCGCTACTTGCGTTGAAAGGGCCTTGACTAACAAAGCTATAAGTCCAGAATGGCTTGTGGTATCAGTGACCAATCATACATAAATTTGTACACGCTATGCTAGCGATAATAATTGACAGGAAAGAACATGATAAGTCTCACATTGCATGGCACACTCTGTCGTAGGTAAGTTCTAGCGTAATTTATATTATACCTGTCATATGCTTGTCTGAAATTTATTAGGATGGTTAGAAAGATCACAAACTAAGTCATATAAATTCTTCAACCAAATGAGAGCATGAAACTTAATTTGCCATGCACCAGTACAAAGTGTAATATACTGATTCTCGTTCTCCACAGGTACCTCGAACTAAGAAGGGCGTACCACTTAAGCTCAAGGTGATACAAGCATATTTGAAGCCTCGTCTGTGTATTGAAGGCTTGTTTTGAAACCTTTTGAAGACTCCACATTCAGTCCAGAAGAAGGGATGTTTCGATTCCCCACGATACCAGGTCGAATAAAATATTTGCTTGTAAATGGGAATGTAATGTATGGAATGACTATCTCATCAGCGTTCATTTTGTAATCGAGTCATATTGTAGCTCGTGCGGTAATGTTTGTAACAGAGTCGTGTAAATGATATTTTATTATCAAAAAAAGAAAGTTCCTTCCGTTTTCAAATGTGTTTATTTAATTTCTCGGCGTACTCTTCTTGATGTTGTGTTTCGAATAACCTTATGACTATGTCTTATGCGATCGCAACTTAGGTTCACACGACATCACGCCCGAGGGACGATTATCGATTCTACGGAATCGGGACATGACATAATGGTATCAAAGCACGGCTTTACATCCTTTGGCTTTTCGTCTAGAGTCTCAAACCTTGACCTCGCGTCGATGAGATAAGTTGTTCTATACAATGAGTCTATAATATCTTGAGACTAATGTGTGTGTCTACGTATTGTAGAAGTGACGGAACCTATGGCAAAAACTGCGGTCGAGCAAGAACAAAGTGCTTAGAGTGGTTCGACCAGTTCGTGGGCCGGACCTTTTAACAATACTATCGAGAGGATGTTGCGCTTGATAGAGGCGTAGCAAAAACAATTCGATAACCCACATCGGTAGATGGAGGCATAACAGGCCCAATTCGAAGCTCGCTTCGATGCAGAAAAATGATTATATTGTAAACATGATCAAAATCAAGTTTTAGGCATAGTACTAAAATGATATAGTCATAATAAATTGTTACCTTAATCCAATAAGAAATCATTTAGGCATAATTTGGTACAGTTATGACGAACGTTCAAATAATGATATGGTGAGGTCGAAGACTGATGAAGATGGGGTACGGTTGATTGGCTAGTGACGGGGGTCTCTGATGAAGGTGGCTCGGCTGGGTGTGTACGGACAGGGGAGTGATGCTGTGACAGTGGTTGACCGAAATGGTGGTTGGAACCGGTTGGGCTCTAGAGGTGGCCGCAGTGGTGAAAATATTGTGATGGCAGTGGTGTTGGTAACGGGATGGAAGAGAAGGACATGGAGAGGAAGAGGAGGCGTGTCGGGTGGTGTAGTGGCTGTTAAGATAGTGGCGGAACGACTAGTGATGGTTGTGGTGATGGTGATTTACACCGGTGAATGAAGGAGTTTGCCGGAGTTGGTGATGGTCGTAGTGATTGGCCGAACATGATAGAGGTGGTACAGTTGGAGTCAGGGAGGAACATGACAGGGATTTGTAGGCGGCGAGCGGAGTCACCGGATCTCCGTCGGAGCACGATGACAGAGCCGTTCGAAACAGAGGAGAGAGAGAGCAGCAGAGAAGAGAGAGAGTGACTAGGAATTTTTTTGTAATAGAATATTGGGGAGTATCCAATATTCTATAGGAAGAGTCGAGTGTTTCTCAAGTCTAGAGTAGCACTAGTGTAAATAGTGATAGATCTAGGGGTGGTGGTTAAATGGCTAACTAACCTTAACTAACTAATTTACTAACTATTAACTAATCCATTTATCTAGAGCTAACTACTAATTAGACATTCCATAGACCCAAAGCTTGGTAGGCATTAGAAAAATTATTCGACAATTCCCCCAACTTGATTAGGCTCACGATAATAAATAATTTTGTAATAAAAATAATTATTTAAATAATTAGAATTTAAAATTAATTCAAAAATGATCTATAATTTACAACATAGTTTTCCAAGGTAAAAATTCCAATCTAGGAAATAATTTTATAACTCAAAATTTTAGTTCAAAATTTTTCAAAGGTAGAAATTTGGAATTGTGGTAGTTACACTTGCATACAATTTCAACTACGTTTGAACGCGCACGACTGGTGGGCCATGCACAAACGAGCGATCCGATGCGACAACAACTCAACATCGATCTCTTGGGCCACGTTCCGTAAACCTTTTGAAGTCGAGTACCTTCCCTCAGCCGTTCGTCAAGAGAAGGAAAATGAATTAATACAGTTGAACCAAGGAAACCGGACAGTGCAACAGTATGCGACGGAGTTCAACAAATTGTCCAAATTTGCTGGTACGTTTCTTCATACAGAAGAGTGCCGAGTACGAAGATTCGAAGTGGGTCTGCGGCTCTCTATTGCTGCTCATGTGATGGTACCGGAATACAAGACTACGGGCGATGCCCTAAATCATGCTCTTGGCCTTGAGAGTAGGTACCCTCCCGTCGCTGCCAATGTTGTGTACTATCTAAATCACAAATGTCCTAGCTATACGGGAGGCAACAATTACGCTGCAAAGCGTCCAAACAACGGGGGCTATAAAGGACATAACCCACTACCTTGTTGCACCATGTGCAACCACCTCGGGCACAATGTCCACAACTGCTCTATCTTCGACGGAGGATGCTTCTTTTGCAAAAAATGGGTCACCAATCTCGAGACTGCATGGTCCGTAGACATAATCAGAATTTCCTGCCCCAATAAAATCGAGGACAGGCGCCTCAACCTTCTTAAGCAGCGCAACCCAATGGCCAAGACCGCCATCCTAATGGTCAGGGACGAGTCTACGCCATGATGCGGGATGAAGCATTCCTCTCGGACACAGTCGTGATAGGTATATTGATTTTTAATAACAAACCTGCTCGTGTACTATTTGATTCAGGTGCTACCCATAGTTTTGTAGCGACCGATTTTATTGATGAACACAAATTCTTCATGGCACCATTAGGGCTTAACCTTAGCGTTAGTATCCCGTCGGGCACACAAATCCCTATAAAATGCTATCTATAGAGACGGCTGTATATGTATTGGTAGGAGGAAACTGACTCTAGATGCGATAGTTCTGGACCTTAAGGACTACGACATCATTCTGAGGATGGACTGGCTTGGCGCTTGCTCGGCCACCTTTGACTGTGCAGGGAAGAAGGTCACCTTCTGTCTATCGGGGAAGCCCGAATTTTGCTACTCGTGTGGCGAAGCGTCGATAGCCTGCATGGTGATCTCGTCAATTTTTGTTCGACAGATGCAACATTCTGGATGTGAAGGCTACTTGGCGTCCGTTCGTGACATACGACAGGATGGTGCAAATGCGGATCAAACTGACGTTGTGGCAGAATTTCCAGACGTGTTCCCGGAAGAGCTACTCGACATGCCACCCGATCGAAAAATTGAGTTCACCATCGATACCTTCTCCAACACTCGATCGATTTCCAATGCCCCATACAGAATAGCCCCTACACAATTAAAAGAACTCAAGGTACAATTAAAGGAATTGCTCGATAAAGGGTTCATTCGTCCTAGTGTCTCGCCATGGGATACGCCTGTGCTGTTTGTCAAGAAGAAGGATGAATCGATGCGGCTCTACATCGACTATCGAGAATTGAAAAAAGTTGCCATCCGGAACAAATATCCCATGCCCAACATTGACGATTTGTTCAATCAGCTTCAAGGTTCTACGGTGTTTTCGAAGATTGATCTTCGATCGGGTTATCACCAGCTCAAGGTCAAGCCAGAGGATGTCCCGAAGTCTGCTATTCACACTCGTTATGGCCACTACGAGTTCTTGGTAATGCCATTCGACCTGACAAACGCCCCTGCCGCCTTCAAAGATCTAATAAATCGGGTGTTCCGTCTGTTCCTCGATAAATTTATAGTAGTCTTCATAGACGATATCTTCGTCTACTCGAAGGATCGAGCACAACACGCAGAACATCTACGGACCGTACTCTAGACCCTTCGAGATAATCAGTTGTTTGCGAAGATAAGCAAATGTAAGTTCGGGCTGAACAGTGTATCTTTTTTTGGGCACATCATCTCCGCTGGAGGCATTTCAGTTGATCCGAAGAAAGTCCAGTTGATCCGAAGAAAGTCTAAGCATTTGTTAATTGGAAATGGCCCGCATCAGTCAACAAAATTTGAAGCTTCCTTGGTTTGGCGGGATACTATAGATGCTTCATAAAAGACTTTATGAAGATTGCATCACCGTTAACTCGCCTCACCCAAAAAGGAGTCGCGTTCGAGTGGTCAGACGATTGCGAAACTTCTTTCCAGGAGCTAAAATAGCGGCTCGTTTTGGCCCCAATACTCGCTCTTTCTGAAGGGACTGAGGGATTCCAAATCTTCAGCGATGCATTTGGCCAGGGCTTGGGGTGTGTGCTCATTCAGTGGGATAAGGTGATACCTTTTACTTCCAGACAGCTAAATTCGTATGAGAAGAACTATCCCACTCATGACCTAGAATTTGCGGCAATTGTGTTTACGTTAAAACTGTGGCACCACTATCTTTATGGTGTGGCGTAAAGTATTTTTACGGACCAAAAGAGCCTCAAGTACCTCTTTACCCAAAAAGAACTAAATTTGTGACAGAGGAGATGGCTGGAACTGATTAAAGACTACGACTTTTCAATCGACTATACGTCGGACAAAGGAAATGTTATGGTGGATGCGCTGAGTCAGAAGTACATAGCTTCACTATCAATCAACAGTCGACTACTGTGCGATTTGGAAGGAATAGGTATAGAACTTTGAGTTTGATTTGTGGGCACGCAGCTGGTGCAACTGCGGCTAGATACGAGCCTATTGGAAAAGATCAAATTTGCTCAGAAAGATGATCCATACCTGGAGAAGATGTGAAAGTTAATATCAACAGGAAAGACGTCTGACTTTGCAGAGGATGAGTCAGGAGTGTTGCGAGTGAAGGACAGGCTATGTGTCTCGGATAATCCAAAACTCAGAAAGAAGATAATGTCAGAAGTGCGTTATGTAAAATATTTCTTGCATCCTAGTAGTGCCAAGATGTATAAGGACCTCCGTATTATCTTTTTGTGGTACGAAATAAAGAGAGATGTGGTTCGTATCATAATGTATGGCCTATCAGCAGGTTAAAGCAGAGCACCAGCGACCGGGAGAAGAGATGCAGAACCCTGCCATTCCAGAATAGAAATGGGATTATATCACTATGGAATTTATTGTTGGCCTGCTGAAGACGCCGCGGGAGAACGATGTCGTCTGGATCATCGTCGATCGATTAACCAAGTTAGCGCACTTTATTGTCATTAAAGTCCCTTGGAGCATCGATCGCCTTGCTCAGATCTATCTTGATTAAATAATTCGGCTGCATGGGATTCCAGTGTCCATTATCTCAGATCAGGATGGACGATTCGTGTCATGCTTCTGGTGTAGTCTTCAGTCAACAATGGGGACCAAATTGAAGTTTAGCTCAGCATATCATTTTCAGACCGATGGCCAAAGAGAGCAGGTGAATCAGATTCTCGAAAATATGTTACGCCTCTATGCAATTGACTTGAAGTCAAGCTGGGACGTTCATCTACCATTGGCTGAATTTTCATATAACAATAGCTATCAGTCCAGCATCCAAATGGCGTTGTATAAATATTTGTACGACTGGAAGTACAGATCACCCATTTGTTAGGATAAGTCAAAAAATGACAGATATTCAGCCCAGAACAGGTGGAACAGACTGTACAAAAAGTTAAGCTGATACGGAAGAGATTGAAAATAGAACAAAGTTGACAGAAGCGAGTAGCCCTAGTAACGCCTATGCGAGGAGTCACAAGATTTAGAGCTAAGGGCAAGCTTAGTCCAAGATTTGTAGGTCCTTTCAAAATATTGAAGAGAGTCGCCCAGTAGCTTACCAGATTGCATTGCTGCCAACACTGTCAAATGTGTACAATGTCTTCTACGTCTCTCAGTTGTGAAAGTATGTGCACGATCCGAGCCATGTGGTAGATTTTGGTCAGATAAATCTGAACGCACATTTATCGTATGTAGAAGAGCCTGTGCAAATCTTAGAACGCAAGGATAAATTGCTTCAAAACCTTGCTATCCCTCTCGTTCGCGAGCTTTGGAAGAACCATGCGGTCGAGGAGTCGACCTAGGAGCTTGAGTCTGAGATGAGGGAAAGTTTCCTTCTCTATTTTCCTAGCTGTAGGTTCTCTCTTAAGTTTTCGAGGACAAAATTTTTTCTTAGTTGGTTATGGTATAGTGCCCCATCCCTACATTGTGCCCCGTTTCTGTCTATGGGGTGTGAAAGAATAGAACACTATCGCTATCGATTCAGTCGAAACCGATAGATCGGAATCGACTGAATCGGTTCGAACGAGAACGATTGAATTAAGATCATTTTTTCATTATGGAAAGGCTTCTTCGGAATCAAGTCGCATATTCAGTGGGTTGCGCATTGAGGATAGACTCTGCGGATGAGTTAGGAGAGACCTTCTGTTGCTCTGTTTTTCATGCCGTACTTGCTCTTTGGCTTTAGTTTTCGTGAATTCATTTTCGTGAATATTTTTGATGGTTATCGTGGCTTGCGTTTTTGAACTTCGTATTTCGTATCGAACTCCTTGAATGGCACAGTGTTCTAATCAGTTGCTTATGCGACTTCTGGTGATCGCGTAGGCGATGTCTAAGTGCGGCCAACTAGTTCCTCATCTCAAGTAAGACTAAGGTGAGTGGCTGGCCCTTCTCTTCTCGACCGCCTTCTTAGTTCAATCGATAACATTAGTATGAATAAAATGATATATGCAAGGGCACGACACGTCTACTTATTCTAGAAAATTGCCATATGCTTGCCATGCGATTTCTAATATCAAACTGTGTTAAAAAAGATAGTCTCATTGCTCAAATGATGCCATGACAAGGCAGGACACGATAAAAATAGTTAAGTCTCAAAATGTAGACCACGCTTGAGTAAATAAATTAATCTAGCACGATTATGGACAACTTGTGCACAAGGTAAAAGTTTGCGCTAACGGCACCCAGGGGCCACGGGACCGCTTCAGCCTAGCAGGAAACATGGTATAGCTGTGCTGGATAATAGCACTGGTTAGGCAGCGACTTTTAGCGGGGCTTGCTACTTGCGTTGAAAGGGTCCCGACTAACAAAGCTATAAGTCCAGGATGGCTTGTGGTGTCAGTGATCAATCGCACATAAATTTGCACACGCTATGCTAGCGATAACAATTGACATGAAAGAACATGGTAAGTCTCACATTGCATGACACGCTCTGCCATGGGTAAGTTTTAGCATAATTTATATTATGTCTGTCATATGCTTGTCTAAAATTCATTAGGATGGTTAGAAAGAACACAAACTAAGTCATATAAACTCTTCAACCAAATGAGAGCATGGAACTTAATTTGCCATGCACCAGTATAGAGTGTAATGTACTGATCCTCGCTCTCCATAGGTACTCCGAAACAAGAAAGGCATGCCACTTAAGCTCAAGGCGACACAAGTATATTTGAAGCCTCATCCGTGTATTGAAGGCTTGTTTTGAATCCTTTTGAAGACTCGACATTCAGTCCAGAAGAAAACATGTCTCGACTCCCCACGATACCAGGTCAAATGAAATGTTTGCTTGTAAACGGGGATGTAATGTATGGAACGACTATCTCATCAATGTTCATTCTGTAATCGAGTCATATTGTAGCCCGTATGTCAATGTTTGTAACGGAGTCATGCAAATGATGTTTTATTATCAATGAAAGAAAAGTTCCTTCCATTTTTAAATGTGTTTGTTCAATTTCTCTACGTACTTGTTTGCCGTTAAATATCAAAGACAAGTATTACAAAAAATACTGAAATTGATTACAAACTCGCTTATACAAAGAAAAGCCTAGAAAGAAATTATAGGAAATAATCTAAGTACAATTATTTAGTTTTTGATTCTGGAGGGTGACGGTGGAGGCTCGAGAAAGTGTATCAACTTTGCCTTACTCCTTGGACTATCTGACGCAGTCTTTAGCTCTTGAAGAAATTTCCTTTTGAAGGTTGTCAACCTTTTGCAGGGGTGTGGCACCCCGCTATTTATAATGGTGTGTATTTTGAGCCGTATAGACGGCCTGCGGCCACGTGGCTAATCAGCACACGAAGACCCGCTCTTTGGCCGCCAGCTGTTGATTTGTTGGGATTTTGTTGCAGCAAATCTGCGTGGTTGAGACTTGGTCATCCTACCACGTATCATATCGCAAGATAGGAATCATTTTGAGCTGCATGAGTCTCTCAGTTTTCGACCATGTTGGGCCGCATGAGACTCAAGCGGCTTAAGTCGCAATCCGCATATAGCTTAAGGACTTTTTAAGCCGTATAGATTCTGTATTTTCGGCTGCATAAAGCTCATGCGGCTTAGATTACAGACACCCCTTGGCCGCATGAAGTTCGGAGACCTGGGGGCCGTATATGTTTGAGTCGCATAAGGTTCATAGGGTAACACTTTTTCTGGCTATATGTCTACTCACGTCTCACATCTTATCTTTTTGTCAGAGTGTCAGAGCTGTCACTTTTGTCAGTTTTGACAGAATTTGTTAATTTTATCAGACGAACTGATCCACTTGGCCGAATGTCTTTCTTCTGCGGCTCGAATCAGTCTTGTTGTCGACGGGTCGCATAAGGTGTTGAATCTGTCATGCTGCTCTTCTTTATACGGACCTGTTTAGCCCAAAGTACATATACGACAAATTATGATCCGCATGAACCCCATATTTTTCATGCTTCTACAAGATCCCCTTCAAAGTTTTCAAATTACAAATTTGGAACACTTTGAATAAGAAGCATTGTCACGAGCCGCACCCGCTTTTTCGGATATGAGACGTGTCCAAGCCAGCCTACGCCGTAGAGTCGACGGTAGAATGCTGTCAAGCCCGCAAAAAATAAATGCTCAATATCACAAAATATAATATTTGCTGCTCATTCACATTTCTAAGTTTATTACAGTATTTACAAGGTTTATATTTTAAGAAAAATATAAAGTTCTTACAATTTAATGAAAATGGCAACTAGTTCCACTATTTAGGTCGGCCTCAGCATACCCATGTCTTCCCAGTGCTAAGAGTGATCGTGGCCAAACCTGAAAAATGTTGGTTTCCAGTCAGGAATGGAACAAGTATACAAACCGACGACAATGCAAAACACAATAGAATTAACAAGACATAAAAATGACATATGAGAGATAAAAACTAGAAGGTAACTGATGACATGGCACGGTGGAGAATAAAAGAAAAAATAAAAGACATATACCTAAGTGGTGTGAAATATTCTTTTTGACATGTGAACGGCTAGGGGGTAAATCCGGCTCACTGCACGTGTCGTGTGCAGCTGCTATCGTTCAAGAATAAACATTTTGGGGATATTTCTGGGTAGTCCACATGTCTACTAAGATATTTCTCCTCCCGACTAGTCCGTGTGACGAGCGTGTCAATAAGCAGCAAGATATATGTATAAACATGAAATAAAAAGACTACTATGAATCAAAAGCAATCAGAAAGTGCACTTGCCTGAGGTCCTTAGCTGGTGAAACCAATAATACTATACCACTCAATGAGCCACAATCAGTCAACACATACAGAAGTCTCCAGATGCTGAAATAAACAATACCAACGTTCTTAGAATAGTCAACTTAGCTAGGATTGTCTGTCCTTAAGTCCAATTCTGGACACAGGGGCAAAACGGTAATTTCAGACAAAAATGATGTCCACTGTTGGACCCACATTACACCGAAATGCGTGCCAGAGTCTACGGTCTCTAAAGTCGTCAAACTCTATGTCAATAGGTCCAGTTTTCTGATACGAACCCAACCGTATGTCCAGAGTTGGATTCCAGCGGGCCGTGCACAACATCGCCCGTTGAGTCGGACTGTAGGGCCCGCAAAACGGCGTTCCGATTCAACTGTCTCAGAATTGGACCAAACTTGGCATACATGACCAAAAAAATGATACGACCCTGTTGGCGTAAGTTTCGTCTCGATCTGACAAGCGTGCACAAAGTAATTAGAGTTTGTGCAAAGTGGTCGATATGGTAAATTTTGACGGATACGCATCAAATTCGTCGCGCACATGCAACCAATTTGAATTTCGTCAAAGCCCACACGTCCACGAAGCCGTTATGCACCTTTCGATGCTTTTGGTTCGCGATCACGTCGCTCGGAATGACAGGACGCACGTGGTATCTGAGAATTTCTAAGTTTTCGAAAACAATTTTCTCAGTTTTTTCCTGATTTTCAAATTGGTTTTAAACAGAATTTAATCAACTAGAAAATAAACAAAAAGTGGGGTCTCAATCTCGGTTATGTTGTCTTAAAGGTTGTTCAGGTAGTTTTCGTGAATACCGAATATCCTGGGAAAAAAATGGCTTCCAAGTTGGGGTATTTGCCTAAAGCTCTGTTCTGATTTTCGAACAGTTTCGGTCCGACTTTGGGTCGAACTTCCTGGAAATCTAGAACATATAAAAACAAACCGATTGAAGGGGTTAAGTGTTGGATAGGTTGTCTACACACCTGAACAATCGGTTCGCAGAACGATCCCTCGTATGCGACGAAAGGTCGTCACGAAGACGCCTATCCCACAGTGCCCTGTTGTTGACTGTTGATCCATCGTGCACGCGCGCATCCGCGAGTGATCGGATTCCCGCGCCTGGACGGCCGGCCGGCTGTAAAACATTAAATTTTTGGGAATATTTTTTTATTTGTTAAAAAAGGCTTAAAATGAATTTATAATTTTTTATTATTTATTTTATTAGAAATGACCTTAGCCATTGTCGAATTTTGGAACACAAGACTACCATGAATTTTGGCACGGAAGATGTAGCAGTGTGCCTTGACTAGTGTATTAGCCATGCCATGGAAAGCCTAGCCATGGTAATGACCAAACTAGAAAAACTAGACCAAATTGTGAATTGACTTATTTCAAGTATTTTAATTAAATATTATTTTATATATTGATTTTTAGATGACCCGGTTTGTCCAATTCAGTCCGAACTGGGCCCAAACCAAATTTAAACCCATATAGGCATGTGGTGTGACCAATATGGCCATATAGGCATATTTTATGTATATACAAATATTTTCTAAATTATTTTAGAATTTTATGTCCAATTTTTAATTAATTAATTATTCGTACTAGTACTGGTATTTTATTTTTAAATAATATCGTGCAATATTTGTACAAATTTTTTTTGGACCCGGATAAGGGTGTGCGATATAAGTTCACCCATTGAAAATTTTTTTTATTAATTTATTATTATTAAAATTTATTTTGCGAAGATTTAATAAACATGACTTTTCTATAGAGATATTATTAATATTTTTAGTTGATTTATTGTGATTTGAATTTTATATATATGTAGATATGTTTAAATATATTAAATAATTGGGTAGATAATATTTAAATTAGTATTTAAATTTTTAAATAAGATTTATGGATATATGCATATATATATATATACACATTGTTATAAGTATATAGAAAAGATTTAAAAGAAAAAGAAAAGAAAAAGGAAAAGAAAGAAAAAGAAAAGAAAGAAAAAAAAAATCAAACCCACCCACATAAGTGGGCGGGCCCCCCCACCCTCACAATTGCTGGCTGCGTACAGCAGCAACCCAAAATTTCCGCGAGCAAATGCATGGGTCCATAATAACTTATTACTAAGTTTAGTAGTATTAGGTTTTCATCCGAACTTGCTATATATATATATAACTTCCTCCACAGACCTCAAAACCCTAGACTCCCAAAACGAAAATTGTTACAGAACATACCCTCTTCGCCTACGAATTCGTTTCACCAGCGATGAAGCTTTGTATGCGACGAACGGAACATCGGAAGTCAACCCCGCGTCACCCACGGAGCAGTTTTTCCACTCAAGGTACCCCACTTCCCCACGGGGTAACTTTTTACTCGTAGCACCGATTTTCGATCCGTAAGATTTTCTGGAAAGTAGACTTGACCTTCTTCGAGATCCTCCAGGTGGATTTCGAAAACAACTCATCGACTTGCTCGAAAAATTGAGACAAATTTGGAGAAAAACCATTTTTCCGAAATATTAAAAACTGTTTAAAACACCAACTTGTCGGCCAGTTTTCTTTCTGTACAATAGAATTTTGTAGAAACTAATTGAAGAAAGTCAAAGACAACCTAACTGAGATTGTAACGCACCTTTTGGATTCACTTTTCATCTAGTATGTAGAAAGTTACACGTTGTTAAAGTTTCACGAAAAATTGTAAATTCTGCTTTCAAAAAGTGGAAAAACACCCGATACGGCGTGCGCCCCAACAAATCGGGCGACGTGGTCGCGCACTATATGTATCAAAAGGTGCGTATGGATGTTGTCGATGTGTGGGAACTGACGGAACCCGATTTCGTTGCATGTGCGCGACGAAATAAGTGTGTATCCGTCGAGATATCCCGTATCGACCCTTTGCAAATTAAGTCACAACTTTGTGCACACTCATCATATCGCGATGAAACTTGCTCCATTGGACTTGAAATATTTTTCTGGTCCTGTGAGCCAAGTTTGGTCCAATTCTGAGACCGTTGATCGGGACGCTATTTTGGCGGGCCTACAATCCTACTCAACGGACGATTTTGTGCACGGCCCACCGGAATCCAAAATTGGACATACCGTTGGATTTGCCTCATCAAAACAAATCTATAGACATGTAGTTTGACGACTAGACCGTAGATAGTGGCACACATTTCGGTGCAAAACGGGTCCAACGGTGGACATCGTTTTGACCCAAAATTACGATTTTGCCCCTGTTCTAGAATTTAACTTTTGGACAGGCGTTTCCTAGGTATATCTTTTATTCCAAACTCGTTCGTGATATTTGTTTCAGCATCCGGAGCTTCTTGTGGATTTTGACTTTCGTGTTGACGATTTTGATTGTTGGATTTTGCTACTTCTCGCACCACCCTCAGGCAAGATACCTTGCCTTATTTACTGTTTATAATTAAAATGCATCTTTATTTAATTATTTACTGCATATTTATTATCTGTTTTCAGTCAGATCCATTACTTGCTATTTTTAGTTCATTTATTTTTACTTCAGTTATTTTTTCTTCTTGTCTTTTTGTATGCATATGAACCTAGTCTTAGCGAACTACCTTTTGTTAGTGTCCTTGGGAGGGAGAAGACAGTTAAATGTATGGGCTACCCTAAATCCAAAAGCTGTAGTAACTGCGTACTATGGTAGTCGAGTCGTGAGGGTCACTAGCCTCGAGCTATGTGGACTGATGGGTCACGTAGGCCGCTAGCCTCGAGTTATGCTGGCTGATAGTATTGGTACTTAACATGTGCGTGTTGAGAGTTGTTACATTGTCCTGGGGGAGTCAGCCTTCACCTGCCCATACATTGATATGTCTTCTAAATTGCCTACTAGAAAGGTTAGAAGACCTTAGCAAATTTTATGTTCCAATCATGGCACAGAAAATTGTCACATCGTAGAATAGTAAGTTATCTCTTGTCCTTGTTTGGTTGTAGGAGTAGCCTACTGTTTCGATGATGGAATATTGACCCGTGTTATGGTTTGGACACTTTTACTTTATCTTTATTTTATGGTGCATTTATATTCAGTTCATATGGCATGTTTTTCATGTATCTTGTTACGTCCCTCTGAGGACCTGGTTATCTCTCCAGGTGTTTGTGCTTCTGTGATATTGCAGGTGTTCTAGTCGAGGCCATGATCTTCTCCATCCTTTCGAAGATGATTGCACTTGGCTAGTCTTGATATTTCATCTATTTCTTCTTGTACCTTTTACTTGAGATAGTTGGTAGTGGACTTTGTCTCCGCCCAACGTATTGTACAAAGACTTATTGCAGTTGATTATATGATATCTTTTATTCTTCATTTGTGGATGAGATTAGATTACTCTTGATTTACTACATTTTACAGCTTATGTATTCATACGAGGTTTCCATATATTGGAGTATACTTCGTATGTATACAGCTGGCATGGATACGTACCTAGTCCTAAGTATTATGGGACTGGGGCGTTTACATATTTTTATGGTGGCCCATGCAGGTCGAGTTTGTCACTTCGGTTACGTTACTGTACCGATGTGAACCTGCAATATAGGATTAGAATATAGGAATCTCATCCATACAGTTTGACCTCTTCCCTTGGCTTCAAATTCCGAACTCTTGTTCGACCTCCTTGAACCGCATCTTGCTTGATTCCTTTCTACCATCGATTCTTATTTTTGTGCTTAGTATCAACTAGGAAGATGACTACATTAGTGTATGCTCACAGGTCACACATATGGCTAGAATGGTTATATTAGCAATTGGAATACATTCAAGACTCTAATTTAGTTAAAAAAGTTTTTTGTGTGATTTAATGATTAGTCATTTGTAAAGTAGAATATTGCCACGGAAAGTTTTAATCTTGAGATTTCTAAATAGTAAACACCATAGGATTGATACTGCAGGAAGGAAAAAAAAATATATATATAGCTAAAATCTTTAGACCATTGATTTAAGAAATTGATTGGATTTTTGAGTTTTTATATTTATGAATTATGGGGTTATAGCTATACATCTTTGAACAAATATAAAATTTATTGATTTTTGAGTTTTGATGTTTATGTTTCATTGGATTATGGTTATACACCTTTGCACGATTATAAATTTGGTTTGAAAATGATTTTAGCCTTTAAAAATGGCCGTAGGAATTATTTAAATTGAGTTGTACAACTTGCGATTTTTGTGTTTAGTAAATTTTGAATTTTAAGTGGAAGTAATGATGGTAAATTTTGGTTTACAATAATTGAAAACGATTTTTGGGAATTTCTCCTTATTTTAAATTGTGTCCTATGATTGAGGATTTACAAATCTATTTAGATTTTTGGAAAAAAAAGAATTTTGATTGATAAGATTACTTGAAAATTTAGTTTAATGAGGGATTGCTAATATTAAAATTTTTGGGAGAATTTTGAAGGATGTGATGGAAAGTTATTTTGATGGATTAAAGAAAGTTACCATTTAAAAGTTGAGATTTTGTTGGAATAACTTAGCATGAATAGAAGTTAAAATTGATGAGAGCATTGAGCTGAATTTTTGAGATTGCTTTTAATATGCTAAGAGTTTTATTATGAGTTATTTGAAAATTTTAGAGTGTTAAATTTTGATTGATTGTGAAATTTTTATGGATTCGTAAATTATGAACTCTCGAGTTAAATAATTGAATTTAAACGTTAATTTTGGAAAAGGTTAGTAGTAACGTGATAAAATTTTGCTTTGAGATTTATGAGAGTGATTTAAATTTTTATGATGAATTTGAACGGCTTGGAGTGAATACAAATTTTGGTGGTTTATTTTTGAAAGTTTATTTTTGAAACTTTTTGGAGGAAACTCGAGTTGAAATATTAATGGTAGGCCACAATGGTAGCCCTAATAAATTGGAAGTATTCCATACTAAATGCCATGTCACTCATGACCATGATAGTAGTATATACACAAGCGTTGCTAGTCATCTACCAACTATATTGTATCTCAATCTTTACTTACTCGATTTTTCCTAGAATCACGATCTTTTATGGTAACCTTCTAACCCAGTTGCAATTTGAATAATGATTTAATTGTTCATTGACTGTATTCATTTAAGAGGCTATCTTCTCTCCAGAACTGTGATCCTAAATTATTTTACGGGATTTTTAATTAATCACATGCTTTAACTTGATCTCCTTTATTTTGGAGCATTACTATTCACCTCATGAACTCCCACTTTCTATTTTGGATATTTTGGCATCCCTTACCGTGACTTGAATATTTGGAGCACAACACTAGACTTTTTCTTCCAGCAAATTTCACATGCAAGACCTAGACGGGCTCACCTTAAAGTAGATATATCATGTCTCACTAAAACATGTCTCCTTGTACCCTATTTTCTTGATATGACTTACCAGTCAAATGGCTAAGCTATTACCTCTACCATGACACAATTTACTTTCGGACTTGAATTAGAGGTCCAACGTTGACTCATTTCTTTCAACCTGATAGGTGATTGTGTTCTACTTCATTCATTAAATGCCTAACTTTGTGCTTACCTTGATTGCGTGACCCATTGTCCCATCACACTTTTAGTTTAACTCTTGTAAGTTGGGTAGAATACCTCACCACCTAACAAACCTTTTTTCTTGTGAACCACATTGGTAAGTTCACTTAGACTATAAATTTAGAGGACCCTACCTTATTTAGTCTACCAAGCCATAAATGAGAAGCACTAGGACAACTGTACAGGGCCAAACTTCGGACGAGCCTTGAATTTAAAAGATCTTGGACTATTTAAAATTTCCTTCATCAGTACCTCCCTTGCTCATATTTTGACTATTTCATGCTGCTAACGTAGCTTTAGTTTTGCAAGCTTATTTCGTTATCAAGCTTGATCATGACATATTTTATTGGGTGCACCCACTAACATATTGTCTAATCAGAACCGGTGCATGATGGTCTGATCAACCTATTGCACTTGGGTTCGCTTATCATATCTTATTCTATGCAGATGGAGATATAGTTAAACATGCCTTAGAGTCTCTTCCGCGATAGCTTTGACAACTCTCATTTGAATTATTTTTGTCACCTATAAACTCCTTATTCGTACTCAATAGCATTGTCTTGAACCCTTTATTGTTCTTGTCTTTTACTTATTTTAGAGAGAGACAATGCACTATACTTGAGAAATGGACCCAAGGTATCACTTAGTCATGTGGCTATATCCTCGCCTTAAACTACTCCTTCTACCCTCAACCCCATCTACCCTATTATTTCTAAATTTTGAGGACAAAATTCTTGTAAGTTGGGTAGGATGTAAAACCCTAAATTTTTGGGAATATTTTTTTATTTTTTAAAAAAGGCTTAAAATGAATTTATAATTTTTTATTATTTATTTTATTAGAAATGACCTTAGCCATTGTCGAATTTTGGAACACAAGACTACCATAAATTTTGGCACGGAAGATGTAGCAGTGTGCCTTGACTAGTGTATTAGCCATGCCATGGAAAGCCTATCCATGGTGATCACCAAACTAGGAAAACCAAACCAAATTGTGAATTGACTTATTTAAAGTATTTTAATTAAATATTATTTTATATATTGATTTTTAGATGACCCGGTTTGTCCAATTTAGTCCGAACTGGGCCCAAACCAAATTTAAACCCATGTAGGCATGTGGTGTGACCAATATGGCCATATAGGCATATTTTATGTATATACAAATATTTTCTAAATTATTTTTGAATTTTATGTGCAATTTCTAATTACTTAATTATTCGTACTAGTACTAGTATTTTATTTTTAAATAATATCATGCAATATTTGTACAAAAAATTTTTTGGACCCGGATAAGGGTGTGCAGTATAAGTTCACCCATTGAAAAGATTTTTATTAATTTATTTTTATTAAAATTTATTTTGCGAAGATTTAATAAACATGATTTTTCTATAGAGATATTATTAATATTTTTAGTTGATTTATTGTGATTTGTTTTATATATATGTAGGTATGTTTAAATATATTAAATAATTAGGTAGATAATATTTAATTTGGTATTTAAATTTTTAAATAAGATTTATGGATATATGCATATATATACATGGTTATAAGTATATAGAAAAGATTTAAAAGAAAAAGAAAAAAAAAGGAAAAGAAAGGAAAAGAAAAGAAAGAAAAAAAAAATTAAACCCACCCACATAAGTGGGCGGGCCCCCACCCTCATAATTGCTGGCTGCGTACAGCAGCAACCCAAAATTTTCGCGTGCAAATGCATGGGTCCATAATAACTTATTACTAAGTTTAGTAGTATTAGGTTTTCATCCGAACTTGCTATATATATAACTTCCTCCACAGACCTCAAAACCCTAGACTCCCAAAACAAAAATTGTTATAGAACATACCCTCTTTGCCTAAGAATTTGTTTCACCAACAATGGAGCTTTGTGTGTGACGAACGGAGTATCGGAAGTCAGCCCCGCGTCACCCATGGAGCAGTTTTTCCACTCAAGGTATCCCACTTCCCCACGGCGTAACTTTTTACTCGTAGCACTGATTTTCGATCCGTAAGATTTTTCGGAAAGTAGACTTGACCTTCTTAGAGATACTCTAGGTGGATTTCGAAAACAACTCATCAACTTGCCTGAAAAATCGAGACAAAGTGGGAGAAAAACCACTTTTCCAAAATATTAAAAACTGTTTTAAAACACCAACTTGTCGGCCAGTTTTCTTTCTGTACAATAGGATTTTGTATAAACTAATTGAAGACAGTCAAAGACAACCTAATTGAGATTGTAACGCATCTTTTGGATTCACTTTTCATCTAGTACGTAGAAAGTTACACGTTGTTAAAATTTTACGAAAAATTATAAATTCTGCTTTCAAAAAGTGGAAAAAACACCCGATACGGCGTGCGTCCTGACAAACCGGGCTACGTGGTCGCACACTATACGCATCGAAAGGTACGTATGGATGTTGTCGACGTGTGGGAACTGACGGAACCCGATTTCGTTGCACGTGCGCGACGAAATAAGTGCGTATCCGTCGAGATACCCCGTATCGACCCTTTGCAAATTAAGTCACAACTTTGTGCACACTCATCATATCGCGATGAAACTTGCGCCATTGGACTTGAAATATTTTTTTTGGTCCTGTGAGCCAAGTTTGGTCCAATTCTGAGACTGTTGATCGGGACGCTACTTTGGCTGGCCCACAATCCCACTCAACGGACGATTTTGTGCACGACCCACCGGAATCCAAAATTGGACATACCGTTGGGTTCGCCTCATCAAAACAAATCTATAGACATGTAGTTTGACGACTAGACCATAGATACTGGCACGTATTTCGTTACAAAACGGGTCCAACGGTGGACATCATTTTGACCCAAAATTACGATTTTGCCCCTGTTCCAGAATTTAACTTTTGGACAGGCATTTCCTAGGTATATCTTTTATTCCAAACGCGTTCATGATGTTTGTTTCAGCATCCGGAGCTTCTTGTGGATTTTGACTTTCGTGTTGACGA